>JAPTHA010000017.1:14289196-14301097 GCA_029814585.1 Gymnapogon annona | reverse complement strand
TGTGTGTGTGTGTGTGTGTGTGTGTGTGTGTGTGTGTGTGTGTGTGTGTGTGTGTGTGTGTGTGTGTGTGTGCCAGAGACAGCTGTGGAGGTGCGTGGGTAAGTGTAAATAAAGGAGTGTTTCAGTTACATTCAAATACTTATTTAATTTAGATCAACACATTAATGCCATGAACCATGCAAACTCCAAAATTATATTATTATTATTATTAAATACTCTTACTATTTATATAAAAATTCATTCAAAAGTTACATTATAACATTTTTAAATAATAACTTTTTTTTTTTACATTGTCATATTGATATGTATACTTAAAATAAAAACAGTGATTTTACTTATTAGATGGGCATATTTAAAAAAATTTAAATCATTATTAACAAGTTTAATGCAAAGAAACTCATATTTGTTAGTATTTGTGAAGCAAATATTCCGACAACATAATGAGATGTGGTAAAAATTAAACCATTCATCTTCTTATTTTTGTTTTTATTCAGGTTTTGTGCAGGGAGTGTAGATTGTGTGTGTGTGTGTGTGTGTGTAGGGGGGTGGGGTGCTAACGTTTCTGTCTCCAAAAAAAATGACCCATAGTCGCCACTTGTAACCACGCTGTTTCAGATTAATGCAGATGTGGAGCGAGTGGCAGTCTTCGTACCTGAGCAGTGCGGCCTGGATGGAGTGGGCGGAGCATCTGATCTCCTCACTCCGGTGAGTAGACGTGCACAGACTGTGACTGACACGTGTTTGGCCGCTGATGCTTGTGCTTCCCGTAGGTCTTGGTTCGGCTTTGGAACGGAGGAAATGCCTCAAGAGTCGCTCGCCATAGAGTCCATGCTTTATGACAACGACCAGGGCTTTTTTGGAGGTTTGTGTCTATTTTACAGAAACACTGGCGTAATGAAGAACTGGAAATTATTTCTCACAATACCTTCATTTAACCCACTAAGACCCAACCCACCAATGAGGACCAAAACCAACTACTGATATATGAGAGAGAGTTCTATTGGCTTTTGGCAAATTGGAATCCAATTTGCATATTTGATTATGGCAGGAGTTTTACGTGGGATGCCCTTCCTGACACAACCCTTGTATTTATCCGAACTTGGCACAATGAGACATTAAGGCTACAGTTGTAGGCAGCAGCATGAAGGGTCTTGCCCAAGGACCTACACTGGAAGTATAATATAATTATGTAATAATACAGTATAATATAATACAGTATAATGGTATAATAATATAATATAATAATACTGTTTAATACTTGTTGATCCCATCAATGCATGTCAGTAATTGGTGTAAATACAGTTATTCACCTTTTCATGATCATCAGATGTGATCCATTTAGACGTTCAGTCGATCCATAGTTACTATGGAAACGGTGTCATCTTCTACAGCGTTGATTCACCAATAAAAACCCATGGAGTTGAATCATTGACAGTTGTTGGACACACTGAGTTTATGTTCAGTTATTGATTTATTTTATTGAAAAGAACTGTTTTGCTAATATTTCTCTTTCTGATATGAAGACAGTCCATTTTAATCCGAGCTATTATGAACATGTACATGATCAGTGAATCAAATATGGGACGATAACTGGTTTTGATTGAAACCCCCCCGCGATATTCACAGGATATTAAGTGGTGATAAATAACTTGAGAAAGATTAAATAGAGATGAAAGATGATGGGATTGATAGAAGATAGAGATGATTTGTGAAGTGTCTCAAAAGTAGTACTGGTACTAAATTTTCATGGCTCTTCGAGTTTTTATATATTTGTTACGGAAAGTTTTATGGTTAAAACTAGTCCATCAGTTTTCAGGCACAAGTAAAAACGACCTTTTTTTGTTTTTTTTTATTTTAAAACTGTATTTCTGCAGCTTCCAAGGCGGTGCGTAGCCCCCGGCCCCCGTTTGTGTTCCTGCGTGTGGGAGAGGTGGTGATGGAGCGGCAGGGCAACATGGTCGGGGTGGTGGTGAGCTGGGACCCGGAGCTACGAGCCCCTTCAGAGTGGATTGACAAAGTGTATTCCGACACTGAGGTTCTCATCTTCAGTTTTGTTCTGACTTTATTGAGTTTCTGGCATAACAGTTATAATTTATAATTCTAAATCAGTGAGGTTTTATGATAATAATAATGAATAAGTGCTTCATCAGAGGATCTTTTACGCCTTTATCTCTGAACCGTCACAGTCAGTGGCTACAGTGATGTGTATGTGTGTGTGTGTGTGTGTGTGTGTGCGCGTGTGTGTGTGTGCGCGTGTGTGTGTGTGTAGAACCCCAGAGCAGAGAAGACTCCTCATTATAAAGTGCTGTTCAGCGGGCCTGGATCCTCCTCACTGTTAATTGCGTACCTGCCTCAGACGCGGCTGCAGCGCATCACTGGGATGAGGGTAAGCGTTTAAAAAAAAAAAATTTTTTTTTTTTACTTTTTATTCAAAAATTGAAAAACACAAGATTCAAATAAAAAAATATAGTTTTTCAAAACCTAATTTAAAAAAAATTAAACATCAAAAATGTTTACTTTTTCAAAAAATGAAAAAAAAAGTTTTAATAAAAAAAATTTTTTCGTTTAAAAAAAATCTTTTTCAAAAACAAAACCATTATTTTGAAAATGAAAAATTTGTAAAAATTGAAAATAAAAAATTATTTGTTCTTGTTGAGAAAAAACAAAAATAATGTTTATTTTAAGAAAATTTAGAAATGAATGGATTGCATTTATATAGCGCTTTTCTACACATTTATTGTGCCCAAAGTACTTTACGTAGGCCTCATATTCACCCATTCACAGCACAGCCGCCCGCCAAAAAAGCTTATAGGATATTTATAAAATTAAAATTAAAAAAAAAAAAAAACTCGTCAAAGTAACATGAGAACAAGACCTTGCGAGTCTTTGTGTCTGCGCCTGTTACAAGACTTCCGGTCACATGAGCTTAACCCCAACATCCACCTGTGACCAAACCCATCTATTGACCTACACGGTTTACCGTGACCCCCGTGACCCTGCGAAGGATAAAGTGGGCTTGGAAGATGAATGAATGAATTATTCATTTAAATATTTTTGTGTATTTTTTATTCTTGTTTAGAATAAAAACAAATCTTTTTTTAAACAGTTTTTCCTTATTATACATGAATGATGATGATGAATTATGCATATTATTTACAATTGATTTTTATTTAGGGGTACGTTTAGGGCTTTTTCAGTTTTAATGCCATAGTTTTTTCATTTTTGTGTATTTTTTTTAAAATGATCCTGTATTTTTGAATATGTATTTTATTACTTCTATTTGTGTTAATATTTTTTATTCTTATTAGCTTTTAACTTTTTTTCTTTCAATAATGGGTCACAGTAGAGATGTCAGTCAATTGATGGTATTAAAGATGGAAATGATAAAATTTCCGTTTGCATCATCCAACAATTACCACTATTATGTGGAGTAATCAGAACATGGTGATGATGGTGATGCCTACCACTGTGTGTGTGCCGTTTTCCAGCCGGACATTCCCATGTTAGAGAACTACTTCACGCACTTTGATGGGACGAGGTTCGTCATGCAGCCGTGGCTCAGAAAGATCTTCCCTGAGGACGACGGTGATGTGTGACTGCTCAGATGTGTGTGTGTGTGTGTGAGGGTTACCGTGCGCGTTTGGGTTGTCGCCTTTTTAAATGGTGCCTCCCGCAACTGGAAGAGACTGACATCACCCAGCAAATGTAACTTCAGGAGGAATCTTAGGTTGTCAGTAGAAAATTCTAAACTGTATTATTGTAATTCTTCATCTTATGGAGACATTCTTACATCCCACATTGCTGGCTCTCAAAGTGAGGGTGTCAGGATGGACTAAAGTAATTATTGAATGTCTGTTTTTAACCGGACAGAATGCACAGCACACATGCAAGATATTTTCAAATAAAATATTAATTTAAATAATTTGCAAAGAAGAGAGAATTAATTTTAATATTGCTTCAAAATGTTTAGTTTTTTATTCATATTTTTGATGGCTTTAAAAAAAAATACACTTCCATTTACTCCAAAATATACAATAAAGGCGTTTTAAGCTGAAAAGTTCATGTTTTGGCCTCATTGGTTGTTAAAACACACACACACACACACACACACACACGGCTTTAGAGTTTTTTTCTGTGTCCTTCTTGGAGGCTGAAGGAGACGGACACCAGTGAGAAGGCGGTGACGGTGGGTATAAGAGGAAGATGACAGAGGGAGCCAATGTTTTTTCCTGTTCTTCCGTCCTGCTCATCCTCGTTCCTCCGCTCCTTTGTTTCCTCCTCTGTGATCAATAGAGGGGGTCCCAAAGTTTGTCCCAGGAGGTCACTCATATCGTTGGCCTTCTGTTGAGCATTTTCCACAGCTGAGAGACACGCACGCCGCCTGGGAGAACAGACACAACAAAACTCATCGTACGTACACAATCATCAAGCACTTTTTTAAGGGCTTCATTCTCATTTTTTCCTCAGCAGGGTACCTTATTTTTGAGGAAAAATACACATCCGCAAGAACATGTATGATGAGTTCTTTTGGATGTTTCCCTTTCGGGGAGTTTTTACATCGGATGCCCTTCCTGACACAACCCTTGTATTTATCCAGGCTTGGGACCGGCACAATGAGACAATGTGGCTACAGTTGTAGGCAGCAGCGTGAAGGGTCTCGTCCAAGGACCCACACTGGACGCTCATCAAGGAAATACGCATGATTATTTCTTTTCCACTTTTTATCACAACGATGTTGATTGAATTATGCTGTAAATATCTAAAATTATGTATCATAATAGCAAATAGTTTAGTAATGAAAGGTGTTCTTCAGACACAGTCGCAGCAAGACAAAGATTTAAGGTAAACAAAGACCTAGAGCTGACCTAAGAACACCTAATTATCTTTTTGGATTAGATTAGATATCCCTCTATTCTTGCCAGTGGCTGGATAGCTCAGTTGTTAAGGCACTGGGCTGGTGCGTAGGGGACCTGGGTTCGATTCCCGGGATGAGCGTCCACGTCCAGTGTGGGCCCTTGGGCAAGACCCTTGACGCTGCTGCCTACAACTGTAGCCTCATGTCTCATTGTGCCGGCCCCAACCCCAGATAAATACAAGGATTGTGTCAGGAAGGGCATCCGATGTAAAAAAAAATCTACCAAATCAAATATGACCCCAGAAGGGAAAAAGCCAAAAGAACTTCATCGTACTTTTATTCGTCCCACTTGGGGGAAATTTTGACAAAAGATGTATTTTTCAAGTAGTTCTGGATTGGAATTCGTTGAAATTCAAGCTCTTTTAAGACCTTGAAAACACAATGGTGACGTTCAACCATTTTCAAGGATTTCCTGCACCCGTTCCAGCCCTGTGTTGTTGATGCCATTAGCATTTACTGTAGTTAAATGTAAATGTCAATGTAAGAAGTCAACGTAAGAAAAGTCATGTGTGAAACTTGCTCGTGCTTCTACCTGAGTTCACTGAGGCCTTCGGGGCTGTGGTAAAAACATGGCCTTCCCACAAAGACGCTGTTGTCCAGCTTCTCCAACAGGACGCTACACACCGTCTCCATCTTCTCAAAATCAGAGAAGGTGACCACCACCTAAACACACCACAACACTACTGTGAACCTGCCAGACGGTTGTTAATACTCCTTCTCCTCACAAAATAAGACTATAAAAAAAACCAAAAACCTAAACAACACAACTACTGTCCAAACGCTCAACCTCAGCATCCATGAGATACACGTCTGCACCTCTTTGGAGAAACTTCCTCACTGCGGTGTCTTCTTCTTTGATGCCATATTGTCTAAACCAGACACAAATAAAGAGTTTCTTTTAATCACTTCAACAGACAAAGATGAATGCACGTCTACGAACACCTTTACTCCACGTCACATTTGTTAACAACAGTTAAGATCTGAAGCTCACAGCTGATGGGCTGCATACTCATTACAAATTTTTTTTTTTGCATTAAAGAACAAGAAAATTGTATCATCATTTGAATGTCTGTATACTATGTTGTTGCTGCACGATAAAGAGAATTAAAAAAATGATCTGGAACACAAAATGTATTATGAAATAAATCCTGTGCAGACTAAAATATGTCTATGTACTTTTCTGTCAAAAAATGAATCAAAACTATTTTAAATTAGTACCATGTGAGGCAAACATTTAATATGCAAATTTAAAATAATTATAATAAATATTTAAATGCAGTCCATTTAATAGTAAAGGTAAATGATTTTTTAAAAAGGACATAAAATACTATGGGATGACTATTTTTGTTTATATTCTGATTTACCGTATGGTCAAAACTTAGTTGGCTTAATTGATGTAAAAGGAGATGTCTGGATAGACAATAAAAGTAACTCAAGTGTCCTGCATGCTCGCTAGCTCTGGCTACAGTCCGGTACATTAACAGAAGCTAACTACTAGCAGCTAGCTTATTTTTCCACGTCTTTTTTACACTAAACCCGTGACCACTTGATAATAAATGTTTTAGTACGATGTTTAACGTTTGTGTTTTCACCTGAGACACTGTAAAATATAGTCGAGTCTCCGTGAAACGCTGCTGGTCACTTCGTTGACTGAGTCTTTACGGTTGCCAACACTGAACCGCACCGATGCACGGTCTGCCGGGTAACGGAGCTCGGCCGTCCCGGTCACCCGGATCTCCCGGACCCTGCTGCTCTGTCGTTTACCCGTGTTTTCAATTAACTCTCGACCAGAAGGCGGTTGATAAGAGGCGAATACGCGGATCGGACTGTCCATGATGGAGGATTCAAACCAAATTCCCGGTGCGATGGTGATAGCGAAATGTACGACGGGATTTGTAGTCTTTGAAGGGAGTGTCTCTGTTACACCAGCCAGCATCATTTCTGACGTCACACTCTATTTGACGTCTTAACTTGGTTTTGCCTTTCAGGGCCACCGTAGGCGAGTGCCCTAACCTATCCATTTTAACTGATTAATTTTTTAACTGATAAATTTTTTAACTAATTTGATATATTATAAAAGAGAGACAGGAAATGTTGTTAACTCTTTAATTTATATCTTTTCTGTATGGCTTCATGGTGGAAGTGTTTTATTCATGTATAGCAGTAGTTCAGTCATCACCCAAAAGATAAATTTGATCCTCCTGGGATACTGTCTGAAATTCGTGAAGCTGAATGCAGTACATTAAACAGTAAACAAATGTATTGTTTCTTTAAGTCTTCTTGATTAATTTGCAGTGAAAAAATGAAGACATGTCTGGATCAGTTAAACTATATGACTCAGGGGGAAAAGCAGACACAATTTCATCAATTATAAAGCTGTTTGTGTATAAATTAGATATATTAAACCTGGGCCAGTACAGTCAAATAAAAACTTACTTAATATACAATTTATGTAAGTAAGTTCTGATCTAGTTTAGGAGAAAAAACTTTAAAATTATGTTATGTTTACTTCCATAAACAATCCTTCAAGAATGGTGAAGGCCCAGAGTTTCCATAACATCGCTGTTGCTCAGCTGAGACCTGGAGGGACCTCTTCCATCAGGGCTTTTGTGGGATCCTTTTGGATCTGGTCCACAAGAAGCTGCAGATGTTACGGCTCTCTGCCTCTGGTTGCCTCTACAGCAGGAAATACCCTCAGTTCTTTATTTGTTTAATTTCAAGTAGGCCCACTCCCTCATTGCTGTGTTTCTCATCAAGTTCTATTTATCTTTCTAACTGATATGTTATGCCGGTTAAATAGACAGGATAGACACCTTTGGTTTGTGCATACTATGTGGTCGTAAAACTAAGGTGTGTTTTTGGCTGTGTTTAGTGTCAGTTGGTAAGATGCTGCGGTGGTTATGACTCTCTAGACACTGGATGTGGGGATTGTGGTGGACAGCGGTTAGAAGATGTAGAAATGTTTGCTTTCATTTATTGGTGCTCATAAATATCTTAGCCAGAAAGAACCAAATCTCAAGTTTTGCTTCATTTCTATCAAATCTATCAAATCATTTCTATCAATGAAGCAAAGATTTGCTTCATTTCTTTTGGCAGAAATGAAGGATATATCTGCAAGGAACATTCTTTTGAGATTCTAACAGTAACTTTGTGCCTAATTAATTCCATGAATGTAAGAGCCAATGATAATAATAATGTTGATAAGCAAGAATTAAAATATCCACGTTTATTTTTAATAAAGTAGCATTTTTGTTTGTTTTGTGGCTAAAAAGTAACAAAAGTTGGGACAAATCATTTCATTAATCAATTGAGTGAGTTTGCATGTTTGTCCAGTAGGTGACAGCAAAGCATAACACTAATACATGGTTTAAAGCAGGAGAACCATTGGTGGTTTGAAATGGGATTATACACAGGCATACAGAATTTAAACAAATAATAATTTTGATAATGAAAAATAGTTTAGGAACTTTGGGTAATTAGAAAAGAATAGTAATAGAAACATATATATATATATATATATTTTATTTGTAAATTCTAATTATGAGTGTTTGTTTCATAGTTTTTGAACCTCAGGAACTAAAAGAAAAATAACAGCAATAAATGAAAAAAAATGATCAATGAACTTCGGATTTGTCTGTTTTTATCCATTATAAAATGAAAGGATGTGCTTTATTTACAGTACAAATGGTTTCCAGTCCATGTGAGACTGAGGTCTTTAGGTTGTCTTTGTTTTGTTTTTGTGTAGTTTTTTTTCTTTTTCAGGAACATGTTGGAACAGCTGAGATTTGATCCAATTCTGGACGCTGGTTCCTTTAAACAACAAAGTTTGTTTGGTGTCCCCGAGGTATTAAACTGTGAAACAGGCTTTATAATCACAACCTAAAAATACAAGGCCTTATTTGTTGTTGTTGTCTATGGTTTCGCCGGTTCCCCGGTACGCTTCGTGAAACTCTAGCCCTTGATGCGCTGCTCGGGGCCAAGTGAGACGCATCACCCACAATAGGATATTTTCATATGAGAGGAATGAAAGCCAGTGAGGCCTCGGCTTTTGAATCTCTGTGGAAGTTCATACTGTTTTGTCCAAGTTGGTTCCTAAAGCCCAGACAATTTTCACCCTTTTCCTTGCTTTCTGTTGCTTTAATCACTTTAAAACTGCACCTACTTTTTGCTCTTATCTCTCTTTTTCTACTCATTCCATGTCTTTGCACTAATATTCGCCTGTCAGTGCTTTGACCAAGGCAGATACAACCTGTGGTAAAGGATTAGTTCAGTTGGCGACCATGCTAAAGTTACCAGTCGCTTACATAAAAAAAGAATCAAATTGACTCTGAGAAGCACTCATTCTTCTTCCCCCTGGTGTTTATATTACCACCATCAGTTTAATAGTACGTACCATGATGCCGGCTATTAAATTATGTTGTGTAAGTAAAAAGCTTAATAAAGTGAGTTGATGTGGGTTTGCCCTCTCCAGCGTCTTAGATGTTTGGTGAAAGGGATCTGAGGGTCCTCAGACGGAGACTGTGGCCACTTAGAGGAAAAGACTGGACTGTAATGGTGTCTGAATCTGTTGATGTCTCTCTGGTTCTTTGAGATGAAGTAATAAAGTTAGCTGTGTTGGAGGCCCTCCATGTGTCTCCATAGACCACAATCAAGGCCCGTGCAGTTTTATTGCAGTTTTATTTTCATATTGTCCAAGAAATCTCTAGACTCCCTCCCGTGCCCGTTGCCGTAAATTGTATATTTTGACTATATTTCTTCAACTCTTGAGTTTTTTTTGTATTTATGGTTGAAGGCGATAAAACATGCAGTATGCGCTCTGTGTGTCCACAGCTGTCATCTGACTTTATTATAAAAGCGAGGGGGGGAAAAAAAAGTAAAGTTTCACTTTTATACCCTCACACAAATCACTCTCCCTGTTCAAAAACAGATGCTGATAGGATACGAATTTATTTATTTATTTTCCTATTGTTTACTTCTCCAGACTCTTCCCAAGAACTGTTTTATTGGTTATAAAAGCAACAGTGTTGGGCTCTGTTTAACGGTACGTTCAGGTGGCGATGGTTGTTTCATCAGCAGGAGGTACTCTGAGTCCGTCAGCTGGTTCGAACCAGCTGATGAGAGAGAGGAAGTTGCATTAAAGGTTATGTGTAGCCGTATAAGTGACCAGAGTTAAACGCCTGGGATCTGCTTTATTTGGATCCTGCTCAGAGTATAAAGAACAGGGGGGTTTCCCGCATTAACATATTAATTCTAATGTAATATACAATTAAAAATTGTGTATGTGCTGCCTCTTGGCCAGGTCGTCACTGTTAATGAGAACCAGTTCTCAGTGGACTAACCTGGAAAAGTAAATAAATAAATAAATAAATAAATAAATAAATAAATAAAAACAAATGTATGGGAGTTGAAACTTGAGCTCATAACAGAGTAGTAGTCCTGCCTCCATCATCATCATCATCATCATCCTCATCATCACCATCACATCATCATCATCATCATCATCGCCATCATCACCACCATCATTCATTTATCCATATACTGTAGTTGTGATAGTGTTTTCTATATAGTTACATGGATTTTGGTACTACCAGCTGCAGTAGTTGTATTTGAATTAGCAGTATTAACATTTATGGACAGTTATGTAATTGGTAATTATATTAGTAACAGCTCTTCTAGTTTTGAACAGTTCTAGTTCCGTTTTCTGTTCATCCCTCCCCTCCCTTATCCACTCGCTCCCTCATTTTAACTGGTAAAAATTTGATTGATTGGAGAGACGCATGATTAATGGTTAGACTGTGAATAAAACACAACAAATAATTAGTCAATAAAATAACAGCAAAGAGAGGAGGGAAAACTATAGGATAGTGACACATACTGTATGTAAACACGCACTAAAAACATATGCAAAGTGCAAAAAAAAGCAAAAGTCAAATTGGAAAACAAAACAGTTGTTCTGGTTGTTGGGATCAGGCCTTGGTTTGGAGTGCGATGCTCTCCAGGCTGACAGATGTCTGTTGTAATTATCTGTAAATTACTGTTACAATAATAATAATAATAAATTTAATTTGTTGGGCGCCTTTCAGGGGTTGCCTGTATACTGTATATACAATGTATATACAGTATTGTGAATTTATTTATTATTAATCATTAATATACCTGCACTGCTGCCCTTTTTTTGCACTTCTGGTTAGATGTTAAACTGCATTTTGTTGCCCTGTACCTGTTCATGTGCAATAACAAAGTTGAATGGAATGTAATGGAATGTAATGGAATGGAATGGAATGCAGTGTAATGTAATGGAATGCAATTTAGTCTGGTCTAGTGTAATTTAATCTAATCTATTGCATATACAGGACAGGCCAAAAGTTTGGACACACCTTCTAATTTCAATGCGTTTTCTTTATTTTCATGACAATTTCATTCTACACCTCTGGGAACTCCTTCCAGACTGTTGGAAAACCATTTCAGGTGACTACCTCTTAAAGCTCATCCAGAGAATGCACAGATTGTACAAAGCAGTGATCAGAGCAAACGGTGGCTATTTGGAAGAAATTAGAATATAAAACCCAGTGGCGGGCCGTGCATTTCATACCTGTGCCAGCAGTGATGTCCTACCCAACTTAATCCAACTCTTAAAACCCTCATTCTGATCCATGGATCTACACATGATGTATTTAGACCAAAACACATACAACTGTATCACCTGAACAGAGTTCTATTAGTCTACTGAGTACACTAATAACAGAGAAACAAAAGGAAATGACATCGAACAGACACAGCGACCGACCCAGGTCTGCACGGTGCGACGGTCTGACCCAGTTCCGGCCGCTTCAGGGTCCCCGCGGTCGATGCACCGTCACACGCATGCACCGATGGCGTGCACATATCGCATCAGTGCACACGATGGGGGCACGGATTGCGGCAGCGCACCGATCACGGACCCAGGCATGGACAGGCACAGACCCATGGGTCCGTGTGTACCCAGG
>JAPTHA010000017.1:14174768-14185194 GCA_029814585.1 Gymnapogon annona | reverse complement strand
TCTCTAATGATTTCTGTGAGGCCTCCGGGGAGTGGCTGTTTGGAGACTGTTGGAGTTTTACTGCAGTGTTGTTTTAATGCTGTGTTTATATATGTTTAGAAATGTGTTTATACAGATTTTCTTCATGACAGTCTTGAATTTTATTGTTTTGCTGTTGATGTTTATGTTCCCGAGGCTGGCTGGAATCTGACGCTCCATTTAGGTTTGTAGCCCTCAGTTTGCGCAGTTTTCCTCCCCTCGCAAAAACAAGAAACAGGGCCCGTAACAGTGTGATTGTTCAAATTAATGCACCTTTAAAGCCAGAGACATTCAGCGCTGATTAACATTTTGAAACTGTTATAATAAGCATCGCGGATTGTGCAGTTGAGTCAATTTCTTTTCTTCCATTAAGGACAGATTTAATAGGAGGCAGTTGCACTTTTTCCATTTGGGAAAGGAAAAAAATAAATAAATACTTAGCTTTGCTCCCCATAAAATCAGACTGAAATAGCAGCGACACAAACCACAACCAAAGCCAGAATACGGTGCAGTCATGCATCCCACATTACCCCTAATGCACTAGATAATGTGAAAATCTCTGTGGTTAAAGTGAACTCACCGGTTTCTGCCAGAGTCTCTGAAGCCTTTGGCAAATGGGTTTCTGTCAATTTTCAACCTTGTAATCTGAAAAGTGAAAGAAGATTATTTCCAAAAATGCACTTATTACAAATCCCATGATAACCTTATCCTGGTGGATTTTCTCTCCATCCACATTTAATTTTTTTTCCTTTCTCTGTAATCTTCTCAGGTTCAGAAACAAACCCACTAATGAACAATTTCCTTTACGGGCCAGTTATCCCATTTGTATTAAATATAAGAATATGGACATGCACATGTGAGTATTATTTGTTTTTTTTGTTGCGTGTGCGCACTCTCTGCTTGCTCATCTGTCATCTGTGGGGCTCCTACAAGGGCTGAATATGCTGCGAGTGGTGTTTAAAGCCCGGCTCTATGACCCGAATCTAAAGGGACTTTTATAGGCATTGCCACCACCATGTTCTGACATCAACCATCATGCACTGTGGGCCAGCTAACCGAGCTTACATCCTACTTCAAAGCACACAATGACTGGTCCAATGCACAAAAAAACAGCAGCGTCTACTCATTTGATTTCACTAAGAGGTCCAGAGAACATAGCAGGGTACATAAAACCCACTGTTAGAGAACCATTACACACAATCAGAAGTGGTAAATGTGTATGAAGACGCCCAATCAAATGGCTTCACTGCCGTCTATGTTCTGGAACTGCACTGGTTTCAGAAGTCAACAGGGCAATATAACACTTGCATGCAGAGAATGTGTTTCCTGGCCACAGCGGTCGGCTTCGCTTTTATTAATCTGGGTGAAAGAGGAAATGCAGCCATGTGGAAGTTTTACCTGTTGGTTCTGATACGCCGTAACGGTGGTGAATACAGTCTCTGGGAAGGAGAAGGTCCGGGTTCCTTCTCCAGCAGGGACGGCTCTAACGGGGGATAACTCCTCTCCACACTCCTTACGGATCACATGGACCCGGGGCTGATACTTGTGCATGGAGTGAAGAATGATCTGGACAGAGAGGGGAAAGAGCTTGAGTTACACAAGAGAGATTAGATGTGGCTGTTAAACACAACAACGGCTGAAAACACACCGAAGCATTTGAATGGACACAGAAAATGCAAAATACATCACAATAACCTCCTGTGAAGCTGTTTATGTTAGAAATATAAATTACAAAGTGACAATATTTTCCACTTGTGCACATTCTTGTAGCTTATTATAAATTCAGGAAAAACTGTATAATATTTGATACTAGTCATTAAGGGTTCAGGCAAACCCAGAATAAAGTGCACATGAACAAGACCGTCATCATTTGTTTGACTGTGACTCTTACATGTCCCTGGTCGTCCATCTCGTTGTTGGTGAGTTTGAGTTTGTCAAAGCTGACCACTTGACGCATCCACGTCTCTCCAGAGGCCGGGGAGTCCGGGTGGATGTACACCCTGGGGGGCACAGGGGAGTCTGCGTTGCCCGCCACCATCCACTTGGAGCTGTGGTAGACGTACCTACGCAACGCACACACACACACACATCGCAGGTTTTAATTACATGAGCGTAAAAGTATGGGAGTGTAATAATATTTAATATAGAGGCCTCATCCATGCGGATTGAATAAATAATGTGACTTTGTGCAAGACGATTGTTGACTGTTTGCATTTATCAAACACCATCAATACATCAAATCGCGCGTGTGTATGTGTGGGTGCGTAAAAGTTAAGCAGAGCGGTAAATAGTTCCTTTAATTAAGTGTTTTGTCGCGATTACAAGTCTAGCAGACTTCTTTTTTATCGCAGGGCGTCGTTTGCTGTGGCAGCTGGCACATTTGAGCCAAATCTTGATAACACGCTTAAGACGCCATGTCTTTAAACAGACTGACCGAATGGATGTCGTGGATTTCACTCATTACTCCCTCGCGCCGCTAAGAACGAGATGACGTATAAACAGGTTCAGTCCGTTAAATGACAGGCCTGGAAGGGTGTAACACACAGTGTCTTGGCTGCTTTTTTGACGCCCTCCACGTTGTTTTCTTCGGCATCACAACGACATTTGTCGGTTTGACCCTCTCGGGTGGAGAGGTTAGGCATCCAAAAGGCCTCAAATCCAAACGGGACGACAAAACCGCCGTGACAAAACATCCCGTGCCAAGCGCCATTTGTGGAGACGGAGCTGCGATTTTGCGCAATTGGAAAAGATGGTGTTGTCCTGGTCACTGCGCGCAGTCTAAACGGAGACTAACGTGCGCCGCTTCCAGTTGTACGGCGCATGCGCGTTAGGTCAAAGGCCGCCGATGAGATTCATGTCCTTATTATTCTACATGTTATTTTACTTTGTCCATTTTCCATTACAGTATTTGAAAATGTCGTAAAAACATCGCGCTTGAATGTATTGGGAGTGTGTGGATATGCATGTGTGTGTGTGCGTGCACGCGTAAAGGTGCGCGCTCTTACCTATATCGTTTATTGTCCACGGGGATTATATCCATGGCGATGTAATACTGCTGATGTGGGTCCAGGCCTGTAATTTTCACACGCATAGCAGGGAACATCCGCCTGACAGGAAAACCAAATAAATCATCAGCATTGAACATTTCAACTAACCTATAGGCTCCACGATTTACAGCAACAATAAACAATTCAGTCTAATAATAATAATAATAATAATAATAATAATAATAATAACAATAATAATAATAATAATAATAATAATTTAAAATTAATAATAAGTATTATTAGAATCAAAGTTTGTTTTATGGATTTGTAATTATACTTTTTCTTTTTTTATTATTCGTTTCCAATTTATTATCCTTCGTGATCCTACCGTCCAGCTTTGGTGATGATCATCTCGGTACCGATCTCGTGGAACCGCTTCCACAGGTCTGATCCCTGCAGGTCCACGCGGGTCTCCTCTCCGGTCCCCGTTAAAGGAGGCACCGTGCAAACGGTCGCGGGCTGCGGACTCTCCAGCAGCGCGTCCTCGCTCTCTGCTGCACCGGAAAGACACAAATATTTATCCTTTTTTTCTCCAATGTTTATATGTCCTAATATTTGTGCATCTTGATTCACGGCGAAGGAAAAGTCCTCGGAGCCGACAGGAAGTTATTTTTATAAATATTAATATTCATGAGAATAATTTCCAATCCAACCATTATACGTGAATTAAAAGGAATGATCACCGCTTTTATTTTTTTTAAAAATGAAGTCAAACATACAAAATTATTTCCTCTTATATATAATCTTAAAGAAATAATACGTGTATCTTTATTCTCTATTTTATAGCTCATTATTTAAATACTTCCAATATATTGCATTGACCTTTAAAAAATCCATTATTTCTTCACATAAATAACAACAATTTAAATCTTGGCCACTGAGTATATTTAACATAATAACACCCCCCCCCTCAAAAAAAAAGAAAGAAAAAACTACAGGCCTACAATAATATTCCAATAGGATTTTAATCAGGTAAAGTTAATTTTCCGGTGCCTTCCCCCTTTTTACTACACATTTAACGGCTCTTTACTGCTTTTCACAGATTACTTTTTTGTCGACTTTATTTTAAGGACATGTTAGGAGAAGCCATAATGGCAGTGTTTATGTGTCTCACCGCTGTTGTTATTTGTGCCATTCAACACAGGCCTCGCCAAGGCAAGGAAATTTATGGACATTAGACGTGGGCCTAACGAGCCCAACTCAACACAAAAGACAAAGTCCTGCAGCCAAAAAAGTGCCCCCGAAACTGTGCAGCAGAGTGGGGTTGTGATTTGTCAGGCGGTTTGTGCTTATGGGATGCAGAGCTCGCATCCATCCTCGCCGTGGCAGTTGGCTTTATACGCTGCTAATTGGCGTGTTTATGATTGCAACACATCCCATAAAGCGTCTCACATTAGTCACACTCACACCGTTTATATTTACTAGAACACAGCCCAGATATGATATCACATTTCCACTGTGCTAACTCGGACCAAGGCCCAGCATTGTCTGGCATTATGTACATTTATGCCACTTTTATACCAGTGTTGTGTGTATGTATAGATGTATGTTTATTTATTGTTGTGGGTTATCTTTGTGTGCGTGTATGTATAGATGTATGTTTGTGTATTGTTGTGGTTTATGTTTGTGTGTACGTATATAGATGTATCTTTGTTTATTGTTGTGGTTCATGTTTGTGTGTATGTGTGTATATGTATGTTTCTTGATTGCTGTGGTTCATGTTTGTGCGTATTTGTATATTGCTGTCGTTCATGTTTGTGTGTATGCATGTAAAGATGTATGTTTGTTTATTGCTGTGGTTCATGTATGTATAGATGTATGTTAGTTTGTTTCCTGCTGTTCCATAGACATTTCTCCACGCGAGACACTAAAAGCCCATCCTGACGTATTTTTCATCCTCTTTCAAAAAATGCACAATTGTTTTGACACTTCATAGTTTTTAAGGACAGAACGTATTTTTTCCTTTCGAAATAATGTTTGTCACTGAGCCACTAAGAATTTGTAATTTTTCCCCTGACTCTCAGTTGCAAATGTGCAGCGAGGCCTAATGCATCACTGAGCCGAGTAGAAGTAAGGGGACATTTAATAAATACATCTTGTTACGATGGGGTTTTAAATATATATTCTTATTTGGGATACTTACGTGAACCGTCACTGCCACACTCCGCCTCGCTGCCTCGGTCACTGGTGCACGCTCTACCGGCCCGCTGCGGCCCCGGACTACCGGTTAGATCGGAGGCATCCGTACCGTCCTCGTACCCGGGAGAGACAGCATCCTCTCCGTTTGTCCTGCGTCTTTTTTCCGCCCCGATCAACGCTTCCACAGAGAACGCGTGCGCTTTTACGCTCAGCGCGCACGGGGAGCGCCGCTTCTCTGCCATGACTCTCGGTGTCCGGACACAAGAGGAGCGGAGCGTCACGAGTTTGCAAGGAGCGACACAAGTTCTACGCACAGTCTGAAGTAAAAATAAGTGAATCCACAGTGAAGGTCCCGCGAGAGTCCGTCCTGAAGACGAGGAGAAACAGAGAGAGAGAGAGAGAGAGAGAGAGACGAACTGCGCTAACCTCTCCGTTATCCGTGAGCTCCTCGGTGATTTTGGAGAGTGTCAACAACCGGAGCTGAGAGGAGAGCCGGAGAGGCCCGTCAATCACGACACACACCGACCAATCACGAGTGATCACAGCCCCCCGGAACTTTGGGCTCGTCCCGCCTGCTGTGGGCCGCTCGTGCCGCCTTATGTGGTAAAAGTGGAGCTGGTGAATGAGACGAAGGAGCGCAAAGAGCGGCTCTGAGGTATCGCGCGCATTTTCACACACTGGCCCGAGATGCTTTGTGTGTCTGCTCATTAGTGCCTCCTGCCACTTTATGGGCTCCATCCTGGAAATAAACATTTTATAAAAGTATGGAATCACAGCAAATTAAGTTTTTTCCCCTTCCAAATCCACGTTTTAACGCACGCGATAGACTGCTCTGCATCCACGACGGTAGAAAATATGTTCACACTTAGGCGAGTCTTATCAGCTGCGGGTCTTAAAAAGTTTCCACTCAACTCCAAGTCTCCAACAAAACGTTGACCCTTATCTTTATTTTGAAATGTCTGTGTGGAGACAGAACTGCGATTGGCACCAATGCGTTTATAATTAGTACCTCTCTCCCATTTCAGTGAATAAATATATGGAATATACTGTGCATTTTGACATTATTGGGTGGATTAATAACACTACCGACAGTGTGAATTAATGGTATAGTGGAACATATCTGTAGGGTGTTCAGTGACAACCTGTCGCGGCTGAACAGAGCCAGATTTAACGGAAATCGCGCAAATATATGAAATATAGATTTTTAAGAGTGCCTGAAAAAAATTAGAATATGTTATAGCTTATTGGTAAATAATAATAGGAATAGGATTTTTCTGACTGGATTTGTACATTTCACTTTGACTCAACACCATTTCAGGGTGCAATTCTTTGACCGCGCGCGCGCTGTGAAGCTCGGGTCAATGTGGTTGCGCGTACACGTGGAAGACTCCAAGAAAGGCCACGAACGGCGTTTAAATAAACGAAGCAGCGACGCAAGGACGTGTGTGAGTGCGCGTTTCTTCGTCTAATCGCCGTGTGGCCTCGTTGTGACCCGTTAAAGGCCTACGGAACACAACGCCGTAAACGCACCATGGTGGGCCCGCGGCGCGTCTCCATGCGCAACTCCAATCTGCAACAATATCCGCCAAACGCGTCACCGTGAACCCATTCCAATGTATTCACCGGAGATTCCCCTCCCTACAAACTCGGGATTACATGAACATTGGAGTATTTATGTATTGTTTAGAGATCATTATAAATGTCCAGACCACCCGGGGGATTACTGGATACGCAGGAAAACGTTCCAATCGTAATTTATGCCCTAGATTTTGTGAAAGGTTTAAAAAAATCACGTGGGCCATCGGATTTAGAAACGTGTTTTGGGTCATTCTGTCAAAATTAAAGGCTGACAATTTCACTTTAACGATTATAGTTTCGTAACGTGAAAAAAAATCTCAAACTATAGAAAAATAGTTGATGATGGAGTTCGTTAAAAACACAGATTTCAGTTCATATTTAATTCGTCCAAATATAATTTAACATGGATTTCTAGTGTGTAGCAATATTCTAAAATTGTTATTGTATTATTTATATACAATTGTATTTGCTTTAATCTATATTTATATGTGTAGCCTTCAGTGAATCCTTAATATTACATATTTGTCATGATTAAAATGACATTTTCACATTGTAATTATGAAAGCTATTTATTAATACTGACAGCATACACTTAATAAAAATAACAAGCTTATGTTGATATTAAAACTACCAACATCTGCAGTAGCTTTACTATATTTTGTGTGTGATCAGAAAAAAAGTTATATTCTCTGCTATTATATGTCATTTTGTCCATAGTAAATTCTGATGATAGCCAATAGTTTGGGTAAATGGTTCTAATAGTCGACATAACAAGAGACAGAAAGGCTGGGTCCAATTTGGCCTCGCTGTTAAATTAATTTTATTATAATAATAATAATGATCGCCTCCGACCAAAGAAAATGTCTTTTTTCGGTGTAACGATGTGAAGTTTCAGTTTATATTTACGGTTATAATCGTCTGCAAATAATAGTCGGTGTTTTATATGATTATTGGAAGTCCTTAGAATAATTTGGGAATAACTACATTGAGGGAAAACACTAATATCGGCCTTTAAACTCCTTATGTCTGCACATTAGGACGATTGAATAAATATCTATGGCGGTTTAAAAGAAAATCACCTCAGGAACGAATGATGGTTTTAATGCCATGAGTGTGTGATACTCTCATCTGGGCCTTAGAGACAGGCTTCTTTTTTTCCTTCCTTCTTTTCATTTGCCATAAAAATAAAACTAGAAGACTTCAGTCACTGAATTCATCTTGCTCTGCATTCACGGCAATAAAGATCATTTTAATAAAGGTCTCCAACTAAAATGGAAATCCCAGAGTCTTTAAAAAACCCTTTATATCATCTGGTCACATCCTGCACTATCAGATCTTTTATCGCCTTTATTTAAACCAGAATGTTTTTTATTCATTCCACAAAGAAAAGACAGATAATGTATTTCAAACTGTCATTTTTTGTATTTAATCAAGTTTAATTTCCACTCATTACTGCGCGTCCTTTGCACTTTTAACGGAACAGAAACAGATTCTTACATCATATATATGTGTGTGTGTGTGTGTGTGTGTGTGTGTGTGTGTGCAGAATCATTCCAATGAAACCTGAATATACAGAAACACATAAACCACTATGCAAAGATTTTATGACATTGTTTTGTGCTTCAAGGATGGAAAAATCTGTATTATTGGTCTTATCTGCAACTTCTTATGCGATTTAAATGATTGTGCATGTAATCTAACTGATATTGTATTTATTTGTATGAAAGTTGTTTTTGTCGTGTCTCGATATGTTATATTTATTTCTATGCTGCTCTCTTGGCCTTTTAATCTAATGGAAAATATATGTGGGGTATGTGTTTGGTATGTCTCAATCTCAACGAGGATTTTCAAACATACAGCAAGAAAAAGGACGAATAATGAGTCTAAAAACAAGTTGCTTTGTTAAAAACTGGGGTATAGAAAATGTGTGCGATTTGTTTTTCAGTGCAATACCGATGGCGAAAGTGTCTAAAGTAATAAAAACAATTGTAAAAAATAGAATAAACAGACTAGGCATATTTACAGACCATGTTGGAGAAGCAACATAGCATCTAGTAAAACGATCGGGAAAAAAAGTGTTCACGTAAAGGTGAACATTTACCTGGAGAGACCTACTTCCGGGTCCAGGCGCGTCTCAGCCAATCAGCTGCGCGTCCGTCTGCGTGAACGTATAGGCGTAGCCCCTTGCGCACTGAATAGGCTGTTTATTAAAAACCTTTGCCATAATTACCCGTGGGCTTTGAAGGGACACGGGGTGGTGTAGAAGTGCCAGAGCTGGGGAGTCTGGGTAATACATTGTTAACAGTTATTTAGCGCGTGCTAATGGGCAAGTGGAGCATTGCCAGGGCTTTTATGGTGGAAGTGGCATGAGTGAAGAAAGTGTGTGTGTGTGTGTGTGTGTGCGTGTGAGAGAGAGAGAGAGAGAGAGAGAGTACGTGTGGATGAGTGTGTATGTAAGACGCGCATAGGCTTCACGGGTTGTGGAATAGTTTTTAAAGGTCTCTGGAGTGACACTTTTACGCACAATAGTCATTATTTTTCATTTGTTCTGACAGCCAGCTGACAGTCAGCCCCCCAGCCCCCCCCCCTCACACACACAATAGCCCTGTTCCCAGACGGGGTCCACATCCCGGGACCCCCAGGTACGGCCCCGCTGGGAGGTTCAAAGTCTGAACTCCACGGCTCTATCTCCACTTGTGCCAACAGTGCGCGGTGAACGGCCCGGGCCCCAGCGCGCACATCCTGCTTATGCTGGCCCAGAGTCTGTCTCCATCCAAGTGAAGTGACCCCTGCTCTCTTTCATAAAGTTAACCTTCCATTGAAAACGTGGTATTTACAGACGCGCTTGATAGAAATTGATGGATCTATGACATTTATTGAATTCTTTTACGAGCCGGTTCTGGTAGTGACGCCGTTTATTCAGGCCTCTGTGCGCCTCGGATGTTATTCCAGTTGAACTCTCCTGCTCCGGCACGAAACGAAAAAAAAATGTAAAAAACTTAAGCTCGTCACATACACACCAGTGGTACAGGCGCGCGCGGATCTTTACGCACGGACAGAGACTCGCGCAGGACTAAAGCCCAAAGGTTAGAGCCTCCATAACTGCTGCTCCGGTGTTGGATTCATCCTCGCGCTCACCGATCAAAAATGCACCTCTGATCTAAGCCAGATCCGTCACTGCTCAGCTTATCACATCGTTATTTTAATGAGATCATGTGTGAATACACTCAGGATATACTTCCCTCTGTCAATCCGTGCACGCGCCTAAAAACACATCCTCGCGCAGCAAACAAAAGAAACCATTGAAACCAGTAGAAGAAGAAATGGAACTAATCCAAACTGATATTTATAAATGTTGTTACAGAAATGTGTCTTTGATGACAGAGTTATGTGGGTATGGGTTCCGCAGAAAAGGCCCTGGAACTACATGAGAATTTTGAAAATAAGTAAAATTGTAATTTGTAAATAATTTTCTAATAAAACACCGGTATTAAATCCTTACATATGAACATAATTATATTGATCTGCTGTGTACATGTTCAGATTTTCTGAATCTCTTTGTAACGCCAACCAAAGCACTTTTACTTTTAGAATTAGCTTATGTACAGATGATACGTGGTGTAATTATCATTCAGAAGTGTTCA
>JAPTHA010000017.1:14072882-14104999 GCA_029814585.1 Gymnapogon annona | reverse complement strand
GTGTGTGTGTGTGTGTGTGTGTGTGTGTGTGTGTGTGTGTGTGTGTGTGTGTGTGTGTGTGTGTGTGTGTGTCAGTCTGGGCAAGCCTGGGTTCCGGCGTGTCTGGTTTCTAATGATGGTCATCCATAATTGAGCGTGGACTTGCAGGGGGTGTGGGTGTGTCCGGGGGGGGCAGTCCAGGGTGGCTCTGTGGTTAACTGGTCCCCGGCTGCTGGCCATGACAGTGTGAGTCTCGGGGGTCAGGGTCGCACAAAACGTCCAGCACCACAGCGCAGCAACCTGAGCCCCACGCCGTTGAATTGAAACCGCCTCTGATTAACTGTCAGTTCAGGATCAACACCAGCTAATTCACTAAAAGACGTCCTGAGCAGGAGACGACTGTGTCACTTTAACCTCCACACATGGGAGCTGCCCTTAACCCCGACACTCCGGAGCTTAACCCTCACAGAGGGTTCACGCCCCCAAAACATGTAAGGTTATCAGGGAACAAGGGTAAAAAGAAATGATCTTCAGGCTTAAAGTCAGAAACAGAACATGACGCCAAAGGCCCTGGTGAATAATCAGGAGTTTGAGAATTATTTTGAGCGACACCACGAATGAAAGGGTTAATGAATAAATACTCTGTGTTTCCGATCTCACTGAAAATGGATAAATGCGCAATTTTTTTCACATCTGTAATTTCCCTGAGTGGGACTAATAAATATATATGTAATCTAATCTGATTTTCCACCTTCTTGTGATCAGTTTTAACTTTTATTTGTGAATACTAGTGTTGCAGTCCTGGCTAAAGGTAAAATTGAGGAATTTATTACTGACATGATTTGGAACATTTATAGTATAATGAAGTTGTATTAGTCAGATTGCGTTGCAGCGAGTTGGAGGTTGTTTACTTGTTTTAATGCTTAACCGAGTTTTACATATAAAAATGTATAAAATGCATATCTGTGGGGGAAACTAAATAATAGAGTTGTAGGATTGGAAGAAACTGGTAAATCATTTAACAAATGTTGCATTTGAAAGGTTTTAAATACCTAATTAACACTATTGCGTCCATATTGAATTAACCCATTAAGACCCAAACATCCACCAACTCCTAAAACACTGATGGATCTAAACTGTTGATCCATTAATCATATCAAGGCATCTCAATAATTGGTGTGAAATACAATTTGTCATCTTTTCATGGTCATCAGATATCAGACGTTCAGAGGCTCCGTAGTTAATTTGTTCGATCAATCAATCAATCAAGCTTTTTTGTACAGCACCAAATCATAACAGAAGTCACCTCAAAGGCACTTTACATACACAATTCCTCTAAATCAGATTTTCAGAATAGTTTAAACCAACAGAATCCTCCAGGAGCACACACTAGGTGATATTTGGCCACAGTGGAAGGAACAACTTTTCAACAGTAGAAACTTGGAGCAGACTCCCACTCCTGGAGGATGGACATCTGCACTGACCAGTTAAAGAGTTAAAGAGAGAGAGGGTGAAGCAAGAGACAGGGGGGGAATGAAGGAATGGGAGGGGGGAGAAGGGGGAGATAGAGATAAACACATGGATGTACAGCAAACCCATCTAGATCTATTACAAAGATGAACAACTGATGTTAATATAATTACCCTAAAGTGGATTGTACTGAATTGTACATAACTGTCAGTAGAACTACTACAAATACAAGCACTAGCAGTGGACGCACCACCACCTCTACAACTGGCAGTACAGACAGCACAGACCTCCACCCTCCATACATTCATCACATAAAACAGCATGACAACTACCATGGAAACACTGTCATCTTCTACAGTATTAATTTACCAGTAATTGATTCAACTGCAATCAATGCAATTCTATGAAATCAATGAAATTCTGAAATTTCCCCAGGTGTGACAAATAAAGGTATATCTATCTATCTATTTATAACGATGGATGGAGACACAGGGTGCATGTTCAATTAATCATAGATTTTACTGAAAATGCAAAATTCTTGAGTTTCCCCTTTATTTTTTTTGGTGGGGTATAGTAACCCTCAACTTTATTCAGATTTTTTTATGAACATGCGCATTTTAATTGAATTAAATATAGTAACATACATTATTTTCACAGAAAAAAAACACAAAATAAATGTTAATTAGCAGTATATTAGAGAAAGAACATTTTAAAATTAGAAGTGCCTTAAAAGTAGCACTGCTGCTTTATGGGATAAGAAAAACACATTTTTGTAATTAATCCCCCCCCCCATCACCTCTAATAGTGTGTAAAGACCATTGTCGTCTATATTCTGTACTTTCCACCTCCAACAATCCCCAGGACTCTCAGAGCCCACTGCTCTGTTCTTCGACAGCACGGTGGTGGATCGCACATTTAACTAACGGATGAAACCTCTGGCCTGAACCCAGCACATTGTTTGGTTGAATCATTGCTCCGTGAGAGTCATATTTCTGGATGAAAAAGATCCCGTCAAGATAAGCGGACGTCACATTTTGCTGCCAGCTGTTTTGACAGGCAGCGCTCAGCACCTACACGTTGACAATAGAAGGCCTGGTCCAAGACAGACATGCGAGGGCCTCCACTTCTAAACATTCTCCCTCAGTGATATACACACGCCTTTATTAACAGCAAACTTGCCACATACTTCCAGCCTTTGATGTTCTCTGGCAGGTTCTCATTTAGGACTAGTTAAGGATTTCTGATCTCTCCCTTGTTTGAAAGTTTTCATCCACTTTTGAGTCAACACCCTCCCCAGGAAAACATATTAGACAGGATCCCTGGGGTTTTAAGAGTTTCCGTGAGTGCAAAGATGATGAAAACAAACACTCAGCAACGCTTTTGCCGCTATGGACAAACTTGTGGGCGAAGAGACAATCAATTACTAATGAAGTCTGTAACAAAGAGCGGAGCATGAGTCAGAGGTGTTAAGTTCAACACAGATGTTGTTCACACTATGAGCCATGCAATAAAAAATACCAAATGTTGTTTAACCTGTGAAAGTCCTTCTAAAAGGAAATGTATGGAGGAACAATACCTTCAATAATAACATTCTTTATGCTGCATCTACAGTACCACCTGCTGGCATATATAGAACACTGATTCAACTAAGCATCTCTATTGAATCAATTTATGTTATTAAACTTTTTTTTCCGCCATAAATATCTAAACAAGTATGAATCCACCTGACTTAAATTTCCTCAGTACTGGTCTCAGTGAAAGCAACTTATTCTATACAATGCTGCCATCTGCTGGACACTACTGTGAATTACACCAATTTTATATTTTTTTTTTTTTTTTTTTTTTTCCCAAGCGAAAACAAAGTGATTACAGAAAATTCACCTTTATTTGTTTCTGTACAGTCCTTTCTTTCACTGGTTAAATACAACAACACAAGTAGCCACTCTGAAGCCCCAGAGTGTGTATCAGGGCAACATTATACAACAACTTACACACAGATTGAACACCTTTAGTTCATTGATCATGGGGAGGGAGATCATTAAGACTGTTTTCTAAAGTCCAAATCAGGGGGAGCACACACTACAAAATAAAGCCTAGGCAATGAAGTGGGAAGATTTAAAAAGTTAACTTGAATTAAATTATTACAGTTGTTTGCCAGCTGAATGGGAGAATTTAGTTTTCTCGTATTCCTGCCTTGTATTGTTTGTTGGCACGTTTTACATCACTCAGCTCACAAACGTTTCCTTTTCCCATTTTAGCATGATATGAAATCCCTTTCTGCATGTGTGTGTAGTCCTTGCAGACCAGTGTGGAGGTCTTAACACCAAGAGCTGGTCCCATCTCCAGACAGTTTTTTTGTTTGTTTTTAAGAGAAACCTGGGGCTTGACCTAATCAGCCAGTAGAGCAGAAAAGAAAAGAAATATTAACTCATGAGAAGTGTGGCGCCAGAACTACATCTAGGCAGCTTCAGAGATGATGCTCGTAAGTAAATGCTGATTAGAGTCTTTCCCTGCTGTACCAGTTTCAGCATCCCGTTTACATTTACAGTATAGTTTAAAAAATACAATTACATGGTGAAATAATATATGTATATACAGATATCCACACATACATAGTATACACCCATACATCGACAGACACATGTACAATGAAAAATGTAGACAACCCCAACAGTGTATGGACCCACCAGAAAAAAACAAAAACAAATCCATCTGCTGTTTCGGTGTCTCAGTCACGTCACTACAATCTATGGTCTCAAAAGTCACATATGTGGGGTTGGAAATTAATCCTTTGTAATGTGCTTAGAACTGCACACCGGACAAAAAAAATCAAAATCAAACAGATTTGCTGGGTGTTATGGCAGTAACATTGAGTCTTACATAGTTGTTCCCAGTGCTAATAGAATCATACAGATGCTACAGGCTTGTCCTATATGAACCATGTATGCAAAACTCAGCTGCATTGATGGAAAAACACCTTTATCGCCGTTTCAGCCTGGTTTTGACAGAAAAAGAGAGGGGCTGCGTTGGTTTCTGGTGGGGTTGCGAACTGGGTTTTTATAAAAACAGGCCTGCGTTGGTACTTAAACAGGAACCAGGTTACACGCACAACCTTCTCTTAAGATATGAAAACGACACGTAGTGGTTTGTCTCATGCCCTGCAGCGAAAACCTGCCGAGTACAGTCTGCAGCCTCAAGTCTATCCACCTTTGTCGTGGAAAACAAAGCATAAACGAAGCGTTAAAACGGAGTGAACAATAAAAAACAAACCCAACGCAATTAGATGCGACTGATCCGACAGACAATATAAAAGGTGTGATAAGGATAGGGGGAGGGGGACAGGGAGCAGGTGCTGTGGTGGCGTCTGCGGTATCCTGTGTGACAGCTTGTTCCCTCAGAGTGAGTCCGACCCTTTAGAAGGCTTTTGGACGCACTCTTCATTCAAGCGCACTGCAAGTCAACCACACAGCCTCATATCCTGGTTACAGAGAACAACTAAAATGGTAGAAAAATATGTTTCTAAAAAAAAGAAAAAAACCCACCCAAAAAAACATTTACAAGAACGAATCGGCACGAAGACACGACACCTCGGAAGGTAGGGAAGCCACGAGGTCAGTGCTCAGACACAGGTCAAAGTGGAAGGTTAGCAGAAACCAAAAGGTCAAAGGTCACCCTGGTCAATTGCCCTGGTTAGCTGATATCCAGCTCCGTGTCTACAGAGCAGATTCTGGAGTTAATTAGGAGGATTTGTATGAAACATTTTACAGGAGTAATCATTTTTAGAGTCATTTCAGTTTGAAAATTAAATGCCACAAACCCCTAAACACATACAATAAAAACACAGAACTATTAACCTACATCAAGGTGATTCCAAATGTAAATCATCCTATGACAAAACAGTGACTGAACCTTTAAACTCTGTGGGTGTGTGAGCCACATGGGGCCACAGCTCAAAGGTTTGGTCACGCTTTAGAGAACACTACTTGAGGCATTCCTGTTAATGTAATTAAACTGAAATGGCATTTCCCCAAGGCATATAATACATTCAATACTATGTGAGTGCATCTGAGGGTATCTGTGTGTCTTTGTAATACCTGCCATGAGATACAGAGTATCTGCACGAGCGCAGAATAACCTACTAAACTGTGTGTCTGTGTGTGTTTTCATGGCTTGTCTGGGCTCCAGTCCTCACACGACTGAAGCACATTTCCGTAGGAAACAACTGCACCTCATTGGCTCAACCAAGTTGGCCAATCACCAGTGACGGAAGCCAGAGCCCCTGGGCCCACCCCATGGCCAGGTTTGGTATCTTTGTTTAGCAAAGTGTGTATGTATGTGTGTGTGTGTGAGTGTGTATTTGTATTGGGGATAGTGGAGACGAGGGCCACAATCCATTCCACTTGCAGTGTCCTCATGGATGGAGGGGAGGGGAGGGGATGCGGTTTCCGTGGTGATGAGAGTGAAGTGTCGGTAAACTTCGGAGTGGAAGAGCTTAGACCTCCGCTCCTTTCAAGCCGATTCGTTCCTCCTCCTGTCAGTCACTGCTAGGCTTCTTCAGGGAGAAAGCGAAGATGTTGAAGTGGCCGCTGAGCTGCTGCACCTAGAAAAGAAAAACACACCGTGTGAGAAAGACAAGACACTTTGTCTTTGACTCTGGAGGTAACACTGTAAAATACATGGACGTTGACATGATGCAGTCTCAAAGATATAAACTGTGTTTTATTTGACTTCATTGGAGCAGAACTGACCATTTTGGGATTAGACAACAGAGATGGAATGAAGTGGAAGTCTAATTCTAAGCCTGTCTTGGTATCATTAAGGTAATCAAGCCACTCCACCACGACCCACAGGTTAATAAAGGGCTCACCAAATTATACATTTTATTTAATAATAGTAATTTGACCCGTGTGTGTGTTGGATAAAAACACTCATTTACAGGCTACATGACGGCACATATACTGTAACAGAACTAGTGCCAGCCTTATCTAATGTATCCTACTACAAAGGCTGGGTCGTAACCGAGTACCACATCCCAGTTGTGTAACTGCATTCTTTGACAGTACTGATGGTACAGTTTCTTAACCACAACTATAATAGGACTGTCAGAAGAACAATCTTCTTCAACAAAGAAACTCCCCTTCAGAAAACGCGCTTTTGAACACCTCTGTTCATCAACACCCACACAGCAGCTATTAAAGCCCTGAAACCTTTCCAAAATCAACCACTGCTACATTTACTACAGGGTCCAGACAGTACGTGTTCTGATGCTCCTTTCTTACCTCATTGAGCTTCAGTTCCTTGCCTAAAAAACATTTGTTTCTTAATATACATCTTGACCACCTCTAAATGTAGTGTCATCAGATGCCTATAGTTATGATTTGGTGTTATATAAATAAAATGTGACTGATGACTGTAGGAGAGACTACCAAGACATGATTTTTTTTGTTCTAAGGCAGCTCGATGACTGAATGTATTTATGACATTTCGTTGCCAGACTCACTGTGTGGATCTGTATAATGACAATAAAAGCAGCCTAAGTCTCTGTGCCTTTATATGAATATAGTCACATCTGAATTCCACGACTGATAACAAAGTGGCTCTATACATTCTCAAATACAGTTTATGTTTATGCTCTTTAAGATAGTCTAATGTGTCCAGGAAATACACACAGATGTCCGTGCATGCGTGTGCTCTCACCACTGACACTCCGTAGTGTATGTGTGCCAGTACGACAGCAGCTGTCCACAGGTACAGCAGTAGTGTCTCGTGGGCCACCACTCCGGTCACGGCTGACAACACCACCACTGTCATGGGCAGTAGCAGCCAGCTCAGCGCCTGGCACCGTGTGTTACTCATCTGACACACGATGAGCTTACACTGTCGGACAAACACAGAAACGCACGGTTCACACGCTGGTCTAAAAGCACAGAGGAGCAGAAAATGACAGACGGCGGCAGGTGTGGAAGGAATCTGAAGACTTACTGTGACGTTAGCGAAGGCCGTCCCCACCATGAGGTAGTAGATCCTGGGCTGCAGGTCCAGTATGTTGGATGGAGAGTAAACCACCCAGATGGTGGAGAGGACAAAGAGGAGGAAGGGGGAAAAGAAGGGCAGGAAGGCCTCGTACAGACTGCTGTGCTTTAGGGTGTTACTGCGGTATGCTCTGCAGACACGAGACAAGGGAAACACTGACCATGGATATATGCACAACACACCAGCCTTTTCAATTATTAAGACACCATTTCAGCCAAGTACTTAACATGGCTAATGAAAATAAATACTGCTGTTTATATGCAGTGCGCACACACACACTTAAACTGAACCTCTCAAAAGTAATGTGATTGTTAGAGCATGTTGTTCAATGAGTCATGCACAAGAGGACTGTCTGGAGTTGCACGCATTACTTTTAGGAATAAGCTATAATCACAATTGAATGAATGAATGTATGTAATGTCGTGATAACAATGGTACGGCTGAATTTAAAGCCCACTTCAAATCATTCATGACTTCTAGAATTTTAGAAAACATATCAGCAGAGATTAAATATTATACACACAATGTACACAGACAGCACAGTCTCATTATTAGAATAATTTGCAGTTGCATTTATCTGTATGCAATATCATGATAGTGTTACTGCAGATCATAAATGTTCCTTATATCATGCAGGCATAATTTTTACACTGATCAACGGTGGAATATTACTGCACATGTAACGGAAGACAAAATAGCACTAGATAGGATACATTGTAATAGTAGTTGGGCCTTGACTTACTTAAGGACATTGTAGAGACTCATTGGTAATGTCACAGTGAACGAACAGGCTGCAAAGGAGCAAAGACAAGCAGTTAGACTCACATCTGCAAAAAGACTAATTAGATTATATGCTGCGCTGATGTTATCTCACCAACGATCATGAAGGTAAAGAGATCTCTGTACAGGAAACTCCACAGAACTGGCTGGTACCATGTTTCTACGCCCACCACAGCAGTGACCAGGTAAACTAAAGAGATGGTCTGAAACATGAGGTGAACTGAAGTTAGCACGCCATTGGAGATTGTGTGTTTGTACATCTAGTGTGCGTTTGTGTGCTCACCACTTGGCTGATGTCGTATCCCCACGGCAGAAACAAGATGCCAGTGTTGTACTTCTCCCAGTGGGAGAGGATGAAGGAGAAGAGCACCACCCACAGGATGTAGTAGAGCGTGGCCACGCCCACGCCGCTTTCCCCACGGCCGAATATTGAGTAAACGGTGGCCACGAAGAACACGCACGCCCAGCTGTCCAGGCCATGGTCAAAAAGTTCCCCTAGTGGTGTGGACGAGTTGGTGCGACGCGCCTGTTTCCCATCGACGCCGTCTGAGCAAAAACACAGAACGACACGCATCATTACATGTGACACAAGTTTATATGAACATTTATACAAGACTACATAAACATACGTGATGCTTTGGATGGGTTATTTTTCATTTACCACATTTGTATTCAGCCAAGGCTCCCTGCCCACTCTCACATAACTTGCTGAAAAGAAGAAAAAAAATGCATTCCTTCTTCCCACCACTGAATTTACTTTCACAGCAGCTGATCTGTACACTATTCATCTGATCCACACATGGAAGTATTCTGCGAAAACATCCTCATGAGGAAGAGCCATGTGGAAATTTCGCTTTAGTGTCAGGGTTCAACAAATGGTCAGTTCAACATTAAAACTCCTCTGGTATAGTTCACCAGGTACATTTGCAGACAGAGACAGAGGAAGAATGTCTTTGCACAGAACAGGAAATGGGGAATTTGAGCACCCTACTTAATACTGTAGTACTGTAGTTAGTACTGTAGTCTGAGTTTAACACGTAGTATTTTACCTGCTAAGAAAATCTCAATCAAACCCAGTTAAATGTATCCTGGGATCCAAATGTGAGTTTAACAAACATAACATGTGTAACAGCAAAAAGGAAATCCCTAAAGAAGGGAAGAAATACAAAGCAATGCAGATGGCATGCAGAGGTCAGCACTCACCAAGTGTGTAGGCCAAGAAGTTGAAAATTCCTGCAGAAACCCAGACCCAGCTGGGTACATGGACATGTCCTGCAGCTGCAGCACACATACATTTAGAAGGTTACATAACGCAAAGACACACATGACATGATCTGAAGCTGAAGAGAAAACTGCTCAATCATAAAATTGTCACAGTCCTCTGTACAGAGAGTAAACATTAAATGTGTGTTTTCATAAGGTGTAACAGGTTAGTGATTACCCCTGCGTTGACCGAGTGCGACGTTGTGACAGGTGATGGACTTTGACTCAGTAACATTCTTGAAATGTTGTTGTAAAAGTCAACAAGGGATCGGGTTGCTGAGTGTAAAGTGGAAAAATAACATAGTCGAGGTAAAAAAGCAAAGGGGCAGTTGGGCATACTTACCAGCAGCGTCAAAGTCAAAGTCGTAGAATGCCAGCATGACAAAATTCAACACGAGAAACATGAAACCTGTAAATGTAATGAGATTTGGGGCCAACCATGTGGGTAAAAACTGCGGAGACAAAAGAGACCAACACATGACTGATTTCAACACCATGTTCTAATGATGAAAATGACATGAATTAAGTCATGATAGCACTCTCGCTATGTTATTATCACTGTTCATAGGGACAGAGGTGACTTTTGTAACATAAAGAACACCATATTTTAACATAAATATATAAATATGTGCCTGAGATGAGGCTACACCTGCATTAGAATTTCTGATTCATATTATTTTAAATGTCAGATGCATTTCGCAAGCATTTTGAGCCATTATTGTAGCATTTGTATCTATTAACAAAAATGCTGCATCGAAAAAGTGGTGTTAAACGTGAATATAAAACAAGGTAATGGTCAGTAAAGGAAGAAAGGTGAGTGTATGCTTTAAATCTTCACTTTAGCTGCATTTTTCCAACATTGACCAAATGTACAGCAACTGAACAATCAGTGCATATTATCATGTAGTGCACTAAGAACTTGGTTTATCTAATCTAAATGCAGACAACATGAGGTGATGATTCCTGACACGTAGACACAGAACGACTGGGTGGCATCTGTCTGTTCGCTGTATCACAACAGGCAGTGGGGAAGCCTCATCAATAATGTAAACTGGGCAAGTACACAAACACACACGACCTACGTTGAGGCATGCGCACGCACGCACACACACACACACACACACACACACAGGTCTCATCCAGACACACAAGAAAAGCTGAACAAGTCTTTCTCACCTTTACCACAAAGTTCCAGAACGGGTGCATGATGTAGACAGACAGGGGATTTGAGTCCACTGCACTGTACTGCAAAGACAGACATACACATATAGTAATCAGTCAGGATGTGATTATCGCACACCGACAGTCCATCTGCTGCAGTTTCCTTTTTGCAGGAGCGAGTGGAAGAAACACAATACGAGTTGACATTCTGCTTGTTTACCAGACATGTTTGGCTTCATTCATCATGTGAATACTCCGAGCTTAGGTGTAACTTATCCTAGACATTCCTATACAACAGTCTGACACACTTTCGAAGCAACACTCAACAATGACACTCAGTTCCTGCCCAAGAGTGGGTAGAACACCATGCGAGCTAAATCTAGACACTCACATGCCTGATTAGGCCGGCGGTTAAAAAGGAATCATACACAGAAATGTTTCTCCGGAGCCGATAATGGAAATAGTTGATTGTGAGCTACTGTTAATACCTTGTCATGTGCATTGAGTTGCACACGCATATTGAGTCAACATGGGTTAACACTGAAGCCTGCTCTGGAGTTGATAATAAAATGCACGACAAGAATCATGTTCAAAGAGAAATAGATCCTGCTCAGATTATACTCCCCAATTGCACCTGAAATCACTGTGCACCTGCTGTAAATATAAGGTAAGAACTGATCTAACAGCCAACAGAGATGCCAATTACTCCTTATACTCAGGAGTCTTTCTGACATGTAGAGCTGGTCCAATTATTTACCACAACTATATTTTCATAGACTAGGTCAACACAAATGTCTAAAAAACTGACAATTGCAAACAAAACAAAATCCACAATGCATTATTTCTCATCACTATTTGTATAGAGTTGTGAGGAACTTTTCCACCACACAAGGTGGATCTACAGCGTGTGATAAAAAGTGAAAAGCTGTAAAACAGATGATATTGTGGAAAGCAGAGTGAGGCCGTCTGGGAACACTCACATGCTTACATGGATATGTCTAGTTACACCTTTTAAAAACACAAGCCCCAGGGCCAAAGAGCCTCAGTCCTCCATCTCTGCCACCTGTCTTTCTCGCTTGTTCTGTGAGTGATGATTGTGGTACAGTAATTAATGCATAGAATGAGCCGCTTAAAGAGCAATTATTGGAAAACTGCTACTCTTGACTTGACAAACAGCTCAAAGGAACAATTTCATGCTAGAGTCAAAGGAGTGGATTTTCAAAGGAGTGTCAGGGTGCAGGATAAAAATACTCAGGAACCATCTTCAGATTAAAATGAGTCATTATTTTAGGGGTGTTAAAACATATCAAAACCATCAAATGCATCCGATGAGCAATCACTATCAAAACACATTGGAGAAAGTGGACACTAAGGGGTCTGAATTAAATAAAACAAAGACAACTCCAGACACTCCAATGATTCAATGCATGCACAGTGTCCAACTCAACATAAAATAAAATATCTTTTGAGACTTCTGGCAAAGTCACAGACATGAAAGGAGCCTCGTTGTATCTCTCTAAAGAGGGGGATGTTCCCCTTTATGGCTATTAACTGAACACTGTGAGGTTTGTGTGGTCACTGGAACGGTTAGAAAAGTGAATTCACATGTTGTTCTCCGTTTGCAGTCGGTGTTTGTCGCTGTCAGACCAGTTCAGGTTGAGTGGATCCTTCTACTTATCCATTACAGCAGCTTCTTGGCTTTCTTTCTCATCTTACTATGCAATAATAGCAACTTAGAAGTAAATGGCGTTTGATGTAAAAAAAATAATCGGGAAAAGTGGAAGAGCTGAAATGTGTAAAAATAATGGTTTAACCTTTATTTTACTGCCAAAGACTTAAGAAACGAAAGTGCTAACTATTAGCACGTTTGCGGCAATGTCAATGTAAAGCCATTAATAAAGACTCTTCCGGCTGTCAATTTCATACTATTGTCTGACGCGTCACCCGAAGATAATCCTTCTTCACTTTCTGCAAACCTATTACCACAAATTGAATATTTGTTACGAAGCTTGCAAGAACATATGTATAGACATAAACGGATACTTTATTGCATTAAAACAATTAGTTACATACCTTAAGAACTAACTGGACTATTGTTTTGCTTCCCCGCAGAAAATTGTAAAGCTTTTATTTTTGCAAGAACAACGATCCACATCCGGTGTAATTTTGGCCGACTTCTCAAACTTGTCTGACAGGGGAAGCACCCAGCAGATCGTGACAGCTAGCTGCTATTCACATATACACACACACAGTTCAGATGCTAGCGGCTAACATGCTCCATCAATCTATTAATCATACCTTGTATTTATCGAAGCCCGCAAGCTGCTCCTGAGTGACATATTCGTAAAGAGCCATGATGTTGTGCGGGACGACTCTGAAAAGACAGAAATGGATGACTATATTCCTCTGGAGATGCAAACTCCCACTGTTAGCTGCCAAGTGGAAGTACCATCTAGCTTAACCGCTGTCGTTCACGCCGGGTGAGCTCACTGAGCTGTTGTCGAAACATCGGGCCACTCCTGGTGAAACACCCAGCTGCCTGAAGCTCACTAGCGCCCCCTGTGTCCCGAATGACTATCCTAAATACAGGTAATATTTCGCACAAAAAAAAATTGAGTACATTTTTTTTATATTATGAGACGATGGAGGAGGAATGCATTTGCAAAGACTCAAAATATTACCTCATTATTATATTTAATTTGACATCGACGTCTGCCCTATTACGTTCAGTTATACGGCTTTCTAAATGTGACGTGGCTTTCCGCTACGACCGGAAGTAAGAAAGAGAGTGATTTGCTTCTGATTCTGAGTAGCAAAGGGATCAGTCGAAGCGCCGCTGAAACAAAATATAAGCAGCAAAGTAAGTAACATTAAACGACTCGTTAGAGTTTTGTACTTTTGTTTAAGCTTCTTCCACACTGCTCCCTTGTATCGTTTAGATTCACGTGTGGCGTTTGCGCTATGCTAGGTGAATGTTAGCATATTTTTGACAAGCAAAATCTGTCTGCGTTTGACACATTTATTTTGTGAATGTCGTCAAGTACTGTAGAGCATGTTCATCCTGCTTCCTAATTCGGAAAATTATGTTTAAAAAAAACAACTCCAGTGGTTTCCCCTAAAAAGGTGATTTTTTTTAGCTATTAGCATTGTTTATGCTAATGGCAGCTTGATTGAACTAAATGCGTTGTTCTGAAATGATGCGCGTGGCTCGTTTTGTAGACAGTTGGAACCAAAATACAGACTGTTATTTTAATTGTTGCTTACTACACCTTACGATTTATAATGGGTCTGAATGTCTGTGGCAAACTGCATACACTGGAATTGCACAAAGGAGTGGGCAGTTTTCCTTTACACGGCTCCAATATTGTCACTTTTCTTTCCAGAATGGTGACAGACGTGCAACTGGCGATATTTGCCAACATGCTTGGCGTCTCGTTGTTCCTGCTGGTAGTTTTATATCACTACGTTGCTGTCAATAACCCCAAGAAGCAGGACTAGAGGCTCCAAATGTACCCTGAAGCATGACTGGGTGAGGTGAGTCCCAAAGATGCAGACACTGGTAGACATTGAGCATCTTTGACTGTATTAGAGCATAGAGAACTGAACAGCCACACTAGCAGTTGAAAAATAATTGTGTTTTTTAATGTAAACTGATTTTTGAACAGACATTTTTTTAAAGATATGACTGCTGACAAAATCATTTATTTAGACTTAGACGTCCATTTTTTTAAAGATATGACTGCTGACAGAAAATCATTTATTTAGACTTAGACATCCTTTATTGTCATTGTACAGACCCTTTGGCAACAAAATGTTGTTTCTTGACAACTGGAAAAACAAATACAAACAATGGATTACAGGATAATTTTCTATCTGTTCATGTATAAATTAACTATATGATGTAGAGTAATTCTAATCTTAACTCTGAATTGACATCAATTGTCTTCAAATCTGTATATTGTTAAAGTCAGATTGGTATTTGCGCTTCGATTGTCACTTTCTAACACAACTCTTTAACTATTTCACTCCTCAGGTGAGATGAACTGATGAAATGGATGACACCACCCTGAAAACTACATTCCCCCTTACCAGTGCTCACATGTTTTGTTTGTTATTGAGATTGGACAATAATGTTATTTTGTAATAAAATATGTGAATTACACTTGTCTTAGTAAATCCCTCATTGCTCTACAAACACCACAAACAATTAAGTAGACGTACACAATATAGTGTCCACATTTTATTTCAAGTTTGTTGATTCACACTTGAGTTTTGTTCAGACACAATACAACTTAGTTTGTAACGTTCACATTGGAAAAGTTACCTTTGTGATAGGATATCCTTACATAAAATTCTTGTGACTGAATACACAGTAGTTAAGGACTAGTTGGTGTGGTAGAGCAGGAAGCTCAGGTGGAATGTAAGCATATTCAAGAGTATAAAATCATACACATGGCTGTGGGACTTTCTCAAGTTCTACACTAAATGACATTTGATATATTCTTTGCAAAGTGGTGATAGGCTTTGATTTGTTCTGTCAGGCATTCATAAATAGACATTGGAGTGGCTTTAATATTTACTAGTTTTTTTAAACGGGCACCCACCATTGGTATATAACAAAATGCAGCAGTTTCCTTTGCTAAGTTGATTTTTCAGGATCTTTTCGTATCATTATCAACCGTCTTTAACATTCATAACTTCACTGGCCTCTTCAAATCTACAAATAAATATTGACCGAGTCTCAGAAAACAGGTTCAGCATCAGTCCATGTACTGCTGAATGTAAATGGCAGGTCATATACAGTATATACTGGCTTGTCAGTCTTGCACCAGTAGAGGTTGAAGCTGTATGTACAGTCTCCTATAATGTATCTTCTATCATTATCCAAAGGGTAAGATTTACTGGATTAGTTGGACATCAGTATCGACAGACTGTAGTCTACTTCAGTGTCACACTGGGTAATCACCGTATTGTTGTGCCTCACAAGTGCCTGCTAATCAATATCTCCTGAGTAAATTCATCACGCCAGTGCCTCGAGAGGGTGTTTAGCTCCAACACCTATCAGCAGTGTCTGTTCACAAGAGTTGATGCTTACCAACACCAGTAAAACCTCCACATTTTATTACAATCCCCTCCAGGAGTAGGACGTGGTTGAAAGATATTTCGAGGGTCAATCTCAAAATTCCTAATATCTAAAACGATTCAGTGATGTAAGAAAAAGAAAAAGTCCAACAGTGGGTGAGTACATTTTACAGCCACGACGAGCACATTACACACAACCTTGGGAAAAAGTATGACATTTATTATAAATATATACGAGTCACTTCACTCACATTTGTTTCTAATCTCATGATGGAAGTTGAAGGTGCTTGAATAAATGTCAGCCTGTTATTATAATACGGCGGCCGACTGTGAGGACATGTATCATCAGTGCATAAGAGTATTGCTCAGTGTGTCTTAAATGTATTTTCTGGAAATGGTAGCAGGAGGTATGGACAAACAAACCAACTAAAAACAGTACAGTCACTTTAGTTGAAATGTTAAACACACCTTTGAGGTCGCTGCCTTGATGGGCAAATGAAAAACTAAAAGTGTGCGCGTCTTCCCTTCTTCAGCTGGGGTGTTACTGAGCAAGGCACTTACTTAACCTCAAGAGCTACCTCAGTAAAGCTGCTCAGTAGCTGCGCTAGCCAACAGTCACTAAAGTTATATTGCACATCATCTCACCCTCCTGTGATGAAAATGCCCCCTCCTGCATGGTGTTAATGTTTTTGGTAATAGGTTTGTGGTAATACAAGCAAGTACATAAAGCGAGAACAGATATTAAAGGTATGCGTAGTGCGACAGTGGGAGTGTACTTCTTAGGCTTCTCCACAAAGGGTCACTGTTTCACACATGTTGACGGTCTCGGGCAAAGGCATCAGTGGAGGTTCCTCAACCTTTAAAGACAACACAGTGTGATTTTGCTTTGGCAAAATAACAGACTATTGTGTGTGCGTGTGTGTTTTTTTTTTATTATCAGCTTTTACCTGTTGCACTTTTTCATTAGCCTCAGGCGTAGTTTCGATGATGGTAGCTCCTCCGCTGTGGAGACTTCGGTCTGTCTTCTTCTTCATCAGCGCTTTAGACGCCATCTGTATGGCAGCCTCCTTCCCAGCTACGCCTGGAGCGAGAAGTCAAACTTAGCTGCACAGTTTTCATTTTGAGGACGACTGATGAATAATTAAAAAAAAAAAAAAGGACCCAACAAACTTAATCCTCAAGAGGCCCGTATAGGTACTACTCACTATTACTACCAGTATAAATACATGTTGTACATTGAACACTATACATACACATCAAGCATGCACTACTAACAGCAGCATTATCAGAAAAATAAACTATGAAAGCGTATACTGACGCACATAAGATTCTGTAGGAATTCAGACTAAGTTGTCAATAATTCTCAGCTGAAGAAACCAGACAGTTACTTGTGGTTTAAAATCATTATTCGTAAGGGGAATGTGACAAATATTTCAGCAATCACAATTAGTAAAGGAATGTTTTACGTCAAGTAAAATTCGACAGAAATCTATTCTAAAGCTTTTTAGGTGAGTGGATGACAATGGGAAATGTAATCAAAATTAACCATGAAGCTGATTATAAAAAATTTTGATTGAAAAAGTAGTTATTGAAATAAAAACATTTGAAATTTAAGTAATAAAACACCTGAATTCAGCGTGTCCCTACATCTCTGTCCACATCATGTACCTTTAAGAATTTAATGTAAGTCATTTAGCATTTTGTGTCAGTGTTTTTAAGATTTTTCTTTATTTTAAAAGGCATCTCAAGCTGTAAGAAGCACAGCATTTGCTTCTGAGATGCATCAGAAGTATAAAATTTCACAAATGAAATCCACCATGTTAGATTTGTGCTCAATTACCTCAGTAAAGGGAGTTACATTTCATAACCGCTTTTATGGTCTCTATAAACAAATTAAATGGTAAAAGCATATAATTTAGCATCATGTGAATGTGTAAGTTTTTCTTTTAACCTTGTGACATCTCTCTTTCCGTGAATCAAACCCCCATCAGGTGATTAACCTTAGATCTTCCAAAGCCAATACACTAATTGAAAAAACAGAAAGAGTGTACGTGCCTGATAGCGTCAGGTGTCGTTGGAAGCCTGGTTTGAACAGCTTCCAGACCTTCAAGGTGGCTGATTGTTCCTTTGCTGCCTGATAATCACGAGGTGACTCCATGTTAATGATATGGGTGGGCAGGGTTTCAGTGGAGCCCGCCCTCCGGATGGGGATGCGACTGACGTGTGGTTGAAGTTCACACCTGGTAACAAAGAGGACAACAGTTTCTTCCAGTTGATGATCAATCATTCACAATAACCTATGTGCGTCATATGCAGCCTATTCATGCTACACTGTATTTCCTGGATGTGACATCATCTATAAAGGTGTGATTTCACTCACTTGCTAAATTTGATGGAGGAAAGAAGGTGTTTGGGCCCCGCATCTTTAGTGGCCTGGAAGGAATACAGCAAGATTGGATACATCATGGGTACTTCAGGTATGTGGGAGCAAACTGCCTGTGGGTGAAGCTAACCTCTGTGGGGTGGTGGCTGATGGTCAGAGCTCGACAGCTTCTCCCCACACGCCCAGAACGTGTGGGAAAAGCCGTTCTGGACCAACCCGTCGAGCCGGGTCCACCAAGCCGAAAGTCTGGACAGACGACGCCTGTCAAGCAGATGAAGGGACATAAATGCAAAAATAAAACACGGCTGCTGTAGCTCAGTGTTTAGCTGCTGCCGTTCTGTAATTCTACTGAATCTGCAGCAGTAGTCGTGTTTTGCACTCCTCCAATACTTCCATTCTTCATGGGACAAGAGTGTCTTGACTGACCGTTACACCGATGTCCTCTGTGGGGAATCTACAACGTGGACGTTACGAACAAACAAGAGTCAAAAAGGGAGGAGAAAATCCACACACGATAAGTTGCTTCACAAAGGGATACTTTTTATTCCAGAGGAAAAACAGGAGCACATTCAAGATGGTGATATTTGAAAAGATGTTACACAGACAAACACATAACCCTAGTTTGATTTAGGTTAGCACCACATTGAAGGAAAACGCCACAGTTCTCATATGGTGTATAATTCAGAACGATCTAGTGAGAATGAGACTATGCACTTAGTAACTTTTTATCCAAAGCTTTGTTTTTTTTTTGGTTTGTTTTTTTTGTCTTTCTGGATGAAGATACAGACTTCACAGTGAAAAAGCAGAATAACAACCGCGGGACATTCTTACGCCAAATTTTAATCTGAGCCTTATAATGGACACCAGCGATCAGTATATCAGTCATATTAGGAAAAAAAAGACATCTAGGTCACCATAGAATAAAATGTGACATAGGTTTAAAAAATTAAATAAATAAAATTGTGTGTGTGTCGCATCATGGTTTGTCGTCCAGCTCTTCTAGGCTCTCACACAACTGTGGATCATCTCCAACCACAGTGAAACATGAAGGAGCAGACTAACGGTTTTTATTTTCAACAGGCACCATAACTACGTAGTCAAACAACACTGGGACAGACGACAACTACAGGCTATGTGTTCTGAGAAGCGTATTTAATCTGATCAATTAATGATCGGGTTTATCTGTGTTGTTCAATGTTGGAAAAAAAAATCCTCTCAAGCTCAGAAACACAACCCCTGTATGTTCAGTGCAACGAAAAGTGCCGGTCCTCAAAACAGACTATCAAGTGCTCGAGGTGATGGCTTGTAAACCTGACCTACGAACGAGTTACTCTGGTTCCACAAACCACACATAAGATCAGACGACAAGGTAATTTCACTCCTCGGTTAAATGAAAAACATAGGCCATTAACATTGACCAATGACAACCAGGTTCACTAAAACACACTCATGTGCTTCAATAAATTATGAATATAACAAACATCACATATGACGAAGTTGTTTTTTTTTCCCCCACCAATCTGATGAAACGAGTAATAAATGTAAAAACATCTACACTTTATATACACCAAATGTATCACTGGAATCTCAATAAAAAAAAGTCCAACTGTTGGAACACATTTTCTCTTGTATTGCTTGTTTACAAAACCATCTTTTTTTTTCTCATTCTAAACAAACTCTTATCATTGTCCCCATTTGTGAGGATTTGAGCCAATCATGGTCCACATGAGGTTTCTGGCAGTAGGCTACTTTGTGAACGTGTCAGGACCAACAATGGACCGACACTGGAATGATACAGAATTCAGGTTTTAACAATGACGGACATGTATCACAGACTCGCATAGAAAAATGACAACAATAGTCGTGTTTTGAGCAGTTTTCAATCATCAGTAATGAAATGTATTGTAAAGGAAATGGATAGGGGAAAACTATAAACTGCAAAGTGCTTTGGGTGATTTTACAGGAACTGTAGCAACAATATGTTCAGTCTACCTCTAAACACCGTCACTGAAAAAAAAAATCAGAGATGCACTGATCCTGAAATACTGATGATTAAATAAAATGTGTGGTGCTGATTCAAACATTTCCATATTATTTGTTGCCCTGCCACTAGTGTGTCATCCGCTATGAGTCGCAAATCCCAGTTTACACCAATATATTTGCTTTGAAATCAGTGTCCACTCTTGCTTTCTATTAAAGATGTACACAGCTTGGCACAAAACAAAACAAAATAGGACCAATGGGCCTATAACTGACTATGTGTGAGGTTGTCTGGTACTGCTGCTATGTTAGAGTCCTGTGGTATTAATGCAGGAGATCAGTCTCCCAGTAGAAGTGGGCAGTACTTTCCTTGGAGGAGAACTCAGCTAATTAATTCAAAGTCCCTATATGACTTCCAATCAGTGATCAATAGTGACTCACTGATATCTCTAACTATTTACATGTTATAAACCATTAAAATATGGACCGTTATAAATGAAGACAAATTTTTAATATTTAAAAAATGTTTAAAACATTGAAAAACCTGAATATCTCAAAACTGTGAATGCATTTTGTAGAACCTCCAAGGAAGCTACATGTAACATTTGAAATGAATCCAGACAGTAGTTTTCGAAAACAAAGACCCCGATGAAGACAACGAGAATGATGCAGAAGACACAATGTCTTCACAACAGCTCAAGGTCTTTCAGCCAATGCGCTAATGTGCCACTGGAGATTCAGGCCCCTTTCCATTTACTCAATATAATATTGATTGAACCATTACACGCTTTGGAGAGCTGTCACTTCATACAAGGGAGCCTTTCATCACCCACTGCCACTGAAGAATGTAACCTTATTGACCAGCAGGCCAATGACACTCAGAGGCAAATATTAACCAGTATTCAGTCAATAGATCAGTGCATCCCTAAAACACACTCAAACTGTGTCAAAAATTAAAGTGCAAAATGGCAAAGATAAACTCATACCTGACACTCGTCTGTTGCCGATTTCAAACCCCCATTAATAGTGTTATTAACCATAAAGTGATATTGGCTACGTAACGAGTATGAGCAGTATGTGGGGATTCTTCTGACTTTACTGTTATGAGCTATAATTAAGTATAATATTTTTATATATACTGGTGAGATCTACAGCTGTTTTTGTAAAGTTCCTATTGAAGAATGAAGATCACGTACGCTAGCGTTTGCCCTTTCCTTCTAAAAGTAGCATTTTCTCACACAAAAACTGTTCTAGAAGCGAGTGTATTGACGTAAGGTCGCTAACGAGTAGAAACACACAACTAATGTTAGAGTAACTTTGCATTGGTTATTGGGTTCCATGAGGCGCTAATAGATGATATTACATCGATGTAGGCAGAAAAAAAAATTACAACATTTGAGGAAAGGTTAAAAGAGCTAGCACCAGTGATGTTTCTCACGCATGCACACACACACACACACACACACACACGTGTCCAGGTAGAGATCAGCGCTTTATCACTCCACCTGAAGAGTCAGCAGGTGTAGCACTTTCTTTGAGACACTTCTCATCTGGTTCAGTAAGAAGCGTTAAGAGCTTACACCCACAAGTCCACACACACACACACACACACACACTCAAAAGGGTATTGTTATATTCAGTCCTGGGTGGGCCCAGTGGGCGTGTTGTTGGCCGGTGGGAGGCCCTGAAGCAGTATGGGACTGAGTTTGGAGAGCAGCCCTGGGCGGGGCAGTGCCTGCAAGGAGGGGAGCAAGGTGGAGAGGCTGGGAGGCTGGAGGGAGTACAGACCTGTCATACTGACGGAGGCCGGGAGGGGACAAGAGCTGGCCGCACACACCGAGGAAGACGAGGAGGAAGAGGAGGAAGGGGGTGAGAGAGGGGGGCGGGCAAGTGTGTGGCTGTTGCTGGGAGACCGGAGGATGGAGCGGTGGTGGGGAGGGCGTCTCTTCTCCTGAGCTTTAGCTTCTACAAAGAGACACACATAGAAGTGCTCAGAAACATGCGGGACCCATGGGCACTCAAACAAACGTCAAAGAGCCACGTGACGACAACATGCCAGTCATTAAGTCACAGATGTGGGTTTTATAGATAGATAGATAGATAGATAGATAGAAGTACTTTATTGATCCCAGAAGCTGGGAAATTTGTTAATTTCCCAGGGACATTTGTTAATTTCCCAGGGAAATTTGTTAATTCCCTTATCAAAGGGAAAGAGCAGGATGTGAAGGTTTAACCCCTTTACATGATGGTTGGTGAAATAGACTGAATTGTTGGTTTCTAAACAAGGCCCGTCAGTTAGCACGTCCAACCCTCCATCCATTTTCTGATCCACTCAGGTCCAGGCCCATGACAGCGACAAGCAAAAGGGCAGCAATACACCCTGACCATGTCGCCTGTTAATTACACTACAATAGTATGAAATCATCGTTATGCAAAACAGCATCTAAACCAAGGGTGACAAAGTCATTTTAGTTCAAGGGCCAAATTCAGCCAAAGTGTGAAGTCGGCGGGAGCAGAATAAGAATAACAGAAGTACATATCAACAATGTCACCTCCAAACTTTCCTTATATGGTGAAAATGTTTGTCTGCAAAATGTTCTTTATGTATGTATAAATTATAAACTGAAGTATAATATTGTTAAAATTGCACTTATTTTTCTCAAGAATTCTGTGGTTGTTGAATTACATTAACAACCACAGAATTCTTCAGAAAAATAAGTGCTATTTCAACAATATTATACCTCAGTTTATAATTTATACATGTACATTACATCTTACAGATCACAGTGGATCTACAAACACACAAAACATTTAGTAACAGGTAGAATATTGTGAAAATTACACTTCTCTTCAGACATTTCGGGTTGTTTATATTTGTTCAAAGTGTCATTTTTGTGAAACGACTCTTTGTTTTAGTGTAAATACAGGAAAATCACACAAAAATATTTACAATTCCACAGAGAAAATTGAGAAATTATGAGTATTATTATGATCATTTTATTCCAGTCTGTACGTGGAACGTGGCTGTGGACTTTTTCACTGCCGTTTCTCTCCGAAGGACGCATTAACGGCCCCTCATTATCGTTATCATCTCTGGGACTTCAATCATGTCTATGTGGTCCATGTTGTGCATGAATTCAATTTGTTGTGTATCTGTTCTGCTCTTTTTTTTCCTACTCTTTGTATTATGCTGCTGTGTGTGAAATTTCCCCTCGTGGGACTAATAAAGGTATATTAAATTCAATTCAACATGAACTATAATTTTTGTAAAATACCTTAAGGTGTAACTTTTGCATTTCACAAATTCATCGCATGGGCCAGATTGGAACCTTTACTATTTGGCCCCCGAGCCGCATATTTGACACCCCTCATCTAGACACAAACAATTTCTGTATGTTTAAATACGCTCTCCTTCAAAATATACCACTATGGAATCATTGCTGTGAAACATGGCTCACCATAGTATGTGGTCATGTGCAGCAGGCAGGAGGGTTGGGGTCATGCTATGGGTCATGCAGGGGTCATGCTGAGAATAAAGACCTTACACATGACAACTTTTACATCGCAGTAAGTCTGAGGTGAACTCTGCACAAACACGATACCCTTCATCAAGAGCTACAGCGCGTCAGAAAGACAATTAAGGCAACAGAAGAGAGCACAGACTAGATGTAAAAAAGGGGGCAGAGGAAGGAAACGCCTGGTGAAAGGTGATAGAAAACTGCAGATAGGGCAGATTGGCTGGATGGAGATCAGCTTACCCCTGACTGGCCCCAGTGTCTTGTTTCCTCCTCGTACGCTGCCATTGTGTTGGGCGTGGGACCGAGGTGGGGGGCAGCCAAAAGTAAAGCTCGGTGAATTGTGAATCTTCGGTGACGGCGTCTGGCTGCTGCTACTCTGGCTATTGCATCGAACGCGACTTAAGGTGTTCTCAGACGAGGAGCCGGACAGACAGCTAGAAAACAAGAGACATATATGTTTATAGAAGCTGCTCTGGTGAACTGTAGAATCATTTCCTAGTTATCGACCCACTTGTTGAAGCTCTTTGGAGGCGAGGCTTTGCTGCCATTGTGGTGTATTCTCGGGGTAGCGTGAGAGTGGGCGTGTGTGTTTGGGCCTTTGGCGTTGCGGACGTGCTTGAGGATCCAGGCTCGGAGGTTTGTGAGGCAGGTGTGCTCCGACAGCACCAGCCTTGGCCAGGGGTTACACTCAACCATGTCCAGAGCAGAGACCGCCACGGCACGCCCCACCTAACACACAGGCAAAATGCAGTTACTTCAAGTAGACCTTTATTAATTTCAATAGTCAGTAAAACTCCCGAAGCTACATACCTGCTCAAATATTTCTGGAGTGTACTTTGGAGGGAATGATGGAGGCGGGGGCGGGGTTGCCCGTCCATTGTCATGGCAGGCAGGTGGGATGCTGTTCATAGATTTCCCCGTGTTGTAGTTGCACTCCAAAGTGTAGCTGACGGGAACCAATAACAGGAGGGATTTAAGCAGAAGTAACTATTGGCAAGTCTTTTTAAGTGTGCTCTTGATCGATATGATCAGGTGGCCAAAGTGAACTGCACCCTCACATAAATTAGGAGGAATTACCAGAATTATTTACAGTGAATTTTAATTGCTAGTTTTCAAAAAGACTTATAAGAGGATTTAACAGAATTAGAATTAAAAAGTATATTAATGGAAAAAATGATTTATATTCTAATAATTCTTTTTAACACCAGATATTTATGTTATCAGCAAATTTCCAACAAAACTAACTTTTGGCTGCAAAGTTGCTGACACAAAATATGTAAATATATGACAGTCTTGCTCTAAGGTGGGCTAATCTAAGTCCTTCTTTCCACATGCAATGGCAGCATCCCTGAAAATAGTGACATTATTACTTGAGTCAGATATGGCATAAGAAGGAGCTGGGTCAAAAACTTAACTCAGTAGTGTTAAAATTGGCATGCGAATGATTCTGACGCAGTGAAACTTACCAATAGCATATTTCGAAGGGAATCTGTCCCTATGTCGGAGTGTCCTTCAGCAAGACACTGAACCCTAAATTGCGCCCCGTGTGGCCTGTCAGTGCCTTGCATGTCAGCAGTTGCCCACTGATGTGTGTAAAGCGCATTGTGCACGTTAATTGTGTGGAACAGGGCTATATAAGTGCAGTCCATTTGTCATTTAATCCTCCCTCAGTCAGTTACACAGGCAGACCTGTCTACCAGTAAATCATGTCACTGTTGTATAAACGTACCAACACGTGTATTGGCTGCACATTAATGTCTGTATATATAGACATGGCATTACTTAATCATCCTTCAGCACAAACTCAACAGCTGACCTGTGAAGGAGTCCTATGGCCTTGTGCATGGCCACTCGCCCACTGCCTTCTTTCGACTGGCCATCTCTCTTGTCCCGCGCGTACATGTTTTTCTCAGTGAAGTTGCAGCCAAGGAAATCAAAATGGGGGGAGTTCACAGCAATCAGTCTTGGATACAGCATATTCTCAACCTGCAAAGATTAAAAGCACAGCACAAAGCTTAGATGTTGTCAACAGAAATGGTCATAAGCTCTAGCTGACATTGAAAAAAAAAACAAATAACACTTTTCTAAAAATACTAGACACTTTTCTAAAAATACTAGAAAGAGAACAATCACCTGGTGGCTTTCATCTGGGAGGTTATTTCCGTACATGAAGCATCCTCGTTTGGAGGCGTGGCCATGTAAGTCCACATAATAAGCCACACCTCCTTCCTGGGGTGGGATTGATTCCTGCTTTTCTGCTGCTGGTTTTGTTGCCTCTACACTAGGAGCAGCCACAGTTTCCGAGGAACTCAAGGAATTGTTCTGGCATCCCTTTTCCATCTCTGTGGTGACCAGGGCATTTTCTTCTGTCACCATGGCAACATCTGGCTGAGCGGGACTTGCATCCTTTTCTGCATTCCGTTGATTCAAGTTGACTTCAAGGGCAGTGAGGGGAGGGGACTGATGCTGATTGGCTGGCTTGATGTTGAGGGGAGGGGCCTGTGTGTGTGTTGGGCTGTTATGAGTACTTGACTGTGTTTTGCGGATGCGATTGTGTGTGTGGTGGTACAGTAACAGTGTTTTTGCTGCATAGATGGAAGGGTGCAGCTCAGGGCTGGGGTTAAGATATTGTCTATTCAAGTTCACACCCCTGGAATCAGTCCTATAAAAAAATAAAGGTTACAATAAAAAAAACATAAAAAATAACTAAACATCATTGACATGTTACTCTGTTATAATTAAACTTCAAACTGATGTGAACTTGTGCTGCACTCAGCTATCACTTAAAGGCAAGTTGGTCATAACAATCACCTACCAGTGCTTAAATGTATATAGCTGATAAGATTCTATATTTTTAAAAACACATCACCCCTTCATAACAACAGTAAGAATTAACTTCTTTTTTACCTGTAGTGCCCACGGACAACCCCATCTGGATTGAGCATAGGAATGAGTTTGAACACAAACATGTTCCGAAGGGCGTGAGCCCGCGGGTCATCTTTTCTTAGAATGAAGTTGAGAAAACCGTTAAACACAAAGGATGAGGGAGTTTCCCCAGGGTGAACTCGACTACTGAGGAAAAACACCTGCAGACACACAAAGGTAGATGACAAACCTCAGCTTTGACGGGATTAGGAATTCAACATTGGTCTGAGATTAAATTTTGTTTGAAGTTATCAAAATATTGCTTGTGTGCCGACATATAGCTTCTATTGTTGCTATAACAATTCATCACAAATCAGGACATATAATTGGTTTCACTTAAAAGCTACAAATTCATTGTGGTGAAGTATGAAATTGTCATCCAACACTATTCCCACAAAACAACATTAAAGTGACTAAATGTCCTCTTTAAAGCCTTTTTGAAAAAATTGGCAATTAGAATGAATTGCACATAATTCTGATTATTCCAAACAGTTTTATGTGAGGGTTCATTTCACCTTGGCCACCTGGTCATACCGATCAAGAGCACGCTTAAAAAGACTTATGAATATAGTTACTTCTCTTTAAATCCCTCTTGTTATTGGTTCCCTTCAGCTACACTTTGGAGGGCAACCACAACACGGGGAAATCGATGAACACCATCCCACCTGTAGATCATGGCAACATACAGGCAACCCTGCCCCCACTTCCATCATTCCCTCCTAAATACTCTCCCAAAACATCTGAGCAGGTACTTAGCTTAAGGAGTTTTATTGACATTTGAAATAAAGAAAGATCTCCTGGAAGTAAATGGGTTTGGCCTGTGTTTTAGGTGGAGCATACTGTGGCAGTCTCTGCCCTGGACATGGTTGATGGTTACAGTTCTCATCATACATAGCCAGCACTGACAGTGACGCAAGAGCATGTATTAATATTAAAGGTTTCGGCTACACTCACAAGTTGTGGAAAAAGTCAAGTGTGTGACCGCATCTGAACGAGAAGTGACAAGGAAGAAACTGGAGGACTTTTTAAAAGTCAGGTCGAAATCTGATCCTGCTCCTTCAGAGCAGTGGACGCAAAATGTGGAGAAGTAACTGTTGTATAGCGTATATGTTACTCCCTGCATCAACTATCTCAGAATCGCATACTTCATCTGACTGACTTCATTCCAATTAAATATACAAATTTGATGTCAACAAAGTGACAACAAGCCACTTTGTGTTTTTGTACATACTAAAGCAAAAGCCAATATCAAAGCTCCAGATAAAGACAGTTTTGTTCTCCTCACTTTTATTTCTGTCTCTAACTTCCCACTACTAAAGTTTAGAATATTCATACGGAATTCTGCTTTGAGGCCCCAAGATGGAGAAAAGGTATTTGGTACAGCCCTACTGCTTGTATACCCTTTTGCTGGCGAAGCGGTGTGGTCTGGGGGTGTTGGTGTCAGGAAACAGCTGAGGCAGACGGGGTTCCCTCTCCGCCTGCATCCCGCTGCAGTTGGTCACAGTGAGCAGGTCCACCCTGTTTCCATCTAGTGAGTGGCAGAGCAACTCCCTATGGTAATACACACAGTACGGTGCACTGGCAATGACAAACATAGAAAATGGAGTTAGACGGAAAGTGGGTCGAAAGTCAAATGTGGCAAAGAGATAAATAGCAAAGTACAAAATGTGAGTTGAAAGCAACATACTTTATGTGTCTAGTCTGTTACCTGCTTGGAGTGAATTGAGTAGATTTGGGGTAGTTCTTATCTAATTGGTTCAGCATCTCCTGGCACTCAGTATAGGAAAACGGATAACAGAAGGAGAAGAAAGTGGTCGTCCCCTTCACATCTAACAAGCGGTGAGTGAATGAGAGGATGAACTGGCTATCTACAATCTGGAGAGAAAAAAAGAGAAGAAGACATACATGAAAGATATAGAAGTATATACATGCTCACAGTGCAGCATGTCCTCGATTTCCAATGTTAATGTCACTTGTCTAATACCAACAGAATACTTTAAAATAATAATACATTTTATGTGTACTGTATACATGTATACCTCAGATGTAGGTCTGTCACGGATCCTCTCCCATCGCGTTTTTCCCGGTAAAGTGCGTACAAGTGGAGCCATCCCCTGGCTATAAAGCTTTCTCTGGTTGTTCATGTTCATCACATTGATTTTCAGTAACTTTCCAGGTGCTGTACCTCGTACACTGAAGTAAAACCATGATCTAAAACACAAAAACATGCCACGAGTCATGCTGCTATTGATAATGCACAGTAACCACACTTATCCTACATTGTTCCTGCCTTTTGCTATCCCTCAGGTGAAAAATATGAGTATTAACATATAATATTATGGATGAACAGTATGTGTAAAACAGCAAATGCAACCCAGTGAAAGTTTATAGTTACCTGTTTCCATTTTCATTTTCTGTTCCAGCGCAATCTGGCTGTGTCCAGACATTGAACTCATAGTCAGGAGTGATGTTTGGGCCTGATGCAGCACCCCCGTTAGAACCTGTATCAGAAGGAGGGCTAGAGCTGCCCTTCTCCACCTTCTCCACGCGTGCCAAATTCCCTGAGTCGAACTTTGAACTGAACACAATATTTCCAAAGCGAGCCTCCATTGTTCTGAACTCTAGTCTTTTCAGTTTTCTCTCTGCGGGTCTTTATTAAAATGACAGTCAACAGTCTGACACAGACAGCCTGCAAAAAAATAAACACAATAATATTTTCACTGGGACATAATGGAAACACTGTGATTATGCTGATTATGCAATGAGAACTATAGTGGGAAAAAAAGTTGTATTATTATCTGGGTTACAATCTGTGGTACAACTTCAGGGAAAAGATTAAAAGACATTATTCACAATTAAATAGCCCTGAAAAGCCCTGAACAGCCCTGAAAACAGTTACTTTGGTCTCCTTTGGACATGACACATGACAGAATAGAGGCAGAAACTCATTGTTGTGTATGACTACACTGTACAGTAAATGAAGACAAAGAATAACAGTGACAACCTGTGGCTATTAAAGGAAATACATCTCTGTCCAAAGTACATACAATATTATCCTTAAAAGCGATTCAATACTGCAGTATGTAATGCCATCACTGTATTATTATTGCTATATAAATCCTCCTGCGACTGATTATCCCTGTATAATCCCAAAAAAGACTGCGCTTTAGCAGTGCAACATGAAGATTTGCGTTGTTCGATTTGAGTAACTGAGCAATAACAAAAACAGCTGATCGGGAAATCCGCTGCATAGTAAGCGAAGATAGAGTGTCGTTGCCTATCGTAATACTCGGTCCACAAAACGACATTATCGATCCTTCTTTGAATAAACTGGTGGCTAATATTCATAACAACGCTAGCCTCGGTGGTCAATGCCACACTGATTATGTTGCTAGCGTACGTTTCTAGGCTGAGGCTAACTTAGCTGTCGAACTAACAGACCTCGCTTCAAACGACAACCTTGCACAAATATAGAGTCATTACTCACTGCACTATCAAGCTCTGTATTTCCTGCATCGCTGCGATTTTAGAAAATCGCGAGTTTTCAGTCTTACTTTGCTATTTTCGATCGAGGTCCATTTTTGTTTTCAGCGTCCTCCTTGGTTCTCAATTCATTGCACTAGTGGTGCGTTCAAGACCTTCTGTAAAAGTGAACGCTCACTGGAAATTTCCCCAGTGCGAAACTGTAATCTGCTGCCAAGGAAATTTAACGGGGTAGAAATATTTCTATAAAAACAGATGTCGATAGGATATTTACTAACTAATTATTTCAGCAAAACGACTGCTTACTACCTCATTATTTCAGCGAATCACAGGATTTTAGAATAGTTACGAGCGTCACATTTCCAGTTTAAAGCATACTTATTCATTGGTTATGACACTGCGACGAGTTAAAAAAAATGGTAATGTTATCTTGGTTAATTTTCTCTTAAGAAAAATATTGCACTTCAGAGACCCAGAGTGTGTGTGATGGTGAAATGTAGGCTTAATTGACATTCAGCAGAGAAAGGCACTGTGTAGACAAGGCAAAGACAATCACCTCGTTTTTATTTATTATTTATATTTATTAAAGCTAATTTTTATCTCTGAGAGTCAAACGTTGGGATTTAAATAAGTCAGAAATAGCACTGTTCTTGAAACACTTGTTTATCATTAACAGCCATGCAGACAAACTGAAATCTCAGTATGACTTTTATTTTGTTTCTAATTTTTTTTCTGAACTGTGCATTCCAAAGTCAAATGTTAACTGGACTTGAACGTTCACCGTCAGACTCAAATATCGCGGTTTGTGGACGGCGCTACACAGCGAATACGGAGCAGTAGAAACAAACGTTGACGTTTACACCTACACTATCAAAAAAGTAAAAAAACAGTGCCCCTTCATAAATCTGAATCATAAACAAGGATCAAATATACAGTAATGTCACTATGCTTACCTCAGCTGTGATGAAAGCGGGCCAAATAAAACTCAACAAATAGTTTTAAGACTACCTAGCAAGCTAGCTTAGCCTATGTACCGTGGGCGTCACGAAGTATTGTTGCTAACTACTGTACTGACTGTACTGCGCTTAAAATCGGTAGTTATTATATCAATATCCCGATAAAAACTAAATATGATGTATTAAATATTAATTATTATTTAAACATTCGTTTAAATAACACATTACTAACATTACTATTCACGTGCCCTGTCCCTCTCCAAAAGACTCCGCCTTTTGCCAAACCATTGGTGACGTCACGGCGTAGGTCGCTGGAATAACGTTGACCAGGTAACAGAATATTTCATTATCATTTGAATCTGGACGAGATTGTGCACAGTGTATTTACTTATGATGTGCTGGGGGTAAAAAAAAAGAAGAGATTTCTCAACTTAAACTAACGCCCAAGTGATTAAACATGACAACACAGCCAAAGTAAGTTTTTTTTAACCTCTTATCTTTTGAAATGTTCTACATTTAATTACTGAAAAAACATAAACTCTAAATAAATCTTCAACGGTGGGCATCTGTTGTTAGCTTCTGTTACTTTTCAGTTAACGTTTGCTTAATTGTCAGTCCTTATCATGGGATTAATGTGAAAATTAGTCACATTTACCTATTTGTGATAGATTTAATGTAAGGACAACTGTTCCATCATTTTTTAGATTTTGATAACCCGCCGTAAGTAACGGCTCTTCTTGGGTTCTGTTGGTTTTCTGTTTGCAACGGTCCGGGAGTTCGGTTGGACAATCTCTGCATTAGAAGCGTTATGAAATAACAGTTGTTGTGATTTGGCGCTATATAAATAAACTTTGATTTGATCATTTTAGAGTTTTAAGATTTTACATTTCCCCGTTACTCAAATTTAGAAACCTATATATAAAAATATCATAAACCAATATAACCTACAAAAATAAAAAATAAAATCTTCATAATGCCAGAGATTAGAAAAAAAAATTCTTGTAAGATTTTGCATTTCCACATTACTCAAATGTATAAATCTATATATAAAAATATCATAAATCAATATGGCATTCTAAAGCAACAATGAAATCTTTACAGTGC
>JAPTHA010000017.1:14055314-14067941 GCA_029814585.1 Gymnapogon annona | reverse complement strand
ATCTATCTATCTATCTATCTATCTATCTATCTATCTATCTATCTATCTATCTATCTATCTATCTATCTATCTAACTATATCTATATTTTTTGATGTGGCATTCATGTATTTGTATGTTTCCTTTGCAGAGAGAAAGTACTGAAAAGACTGGAGGCCCTCTTTAAGGAGTGGCTCATTGAAATCTGTGAAGAAATGGTAAGACATTGTAGCTCAACCCCATTTACCACATTGTTTTCTATGTTTGCTTTTTTTTTTTTAAAGCAATGCTGCATGTAATACTTATGTATACGGACTCTATATGTTATGGTCATTCTTTCTGATTCCAGTACATTCCTGAGGAGGTAAAGGAAACAGTTGGCGGCAGGGTCCATCCTTTTGGCTCTTATCTCCTGGGGGTGAATTCAAAAGACTCCGATATTGATACACTTTGTGTAGGACCGGGATTTGTTGAGCAGGACGTCTTCTTCACTTCTTTCTATGAGAAGTTAAAAGCCCAGAATGACATCCAAGAGATAACGGTTGGTCATCTAACAGATGCAGCATATATTTTTGTAGCTATTGTAACTGACAATAATGTTTTTCTCCTCTGTTTTCAGGCCATTAAAGAGACATTTGTTCCCGTCATCAAACTCACCATTGAAGGGGTTCAGGTAAGTTAACAGAAACAAATAATCAGAAAATAATGCTGTGCTGCCAGCAGCATGCATTTCTAACCAAAATAAACAAACAAACGAAAAAACACTGGTTATATCATGTATATCATGCATGTGTTTTTTGTTTTTCTTTTTAGGTGGACTTAGTCTATGCTAAAGTGGGATTTAAGCGTGTCACTGAAAAACTGGACCTCTGCAGTAATCGAGTGTTGAACTACACAGACTCATGCAGTATCAGAAGCCTAAATGGTAAATATTACCACTAATCCATTTACAACATTGTGTAATACTGTATCTATAAAATAAAGTATCTATGTAATGTACCATTTATATGATACCACCTATATAATGAAGCATTTATTATTAAGTCTGTCATCTTTTTTTCTGTAATCTTTTTTGGTAGGTTACAGAGTTGGAGAGCAGATCCTCCGTCTTGTACCAGATGTGGAAAACTTCAGAATGGCTTTCAGAACCATCAAGCTGTGGGCTAAAAGTAAGTTGTTTTTACAATGATAAACTTAGTTCAACTTGTATTTATGATCTGTTATTTGAAAAGAGAATCCAGTTTAGCTTTGTCGGTCACCACTATTATATATTGATACAAAAAATGGGTTTTATGACATTTGAATTCTTTAAAATTTATATTATATCTTGAACGATAAACAATGTACAGTGGATGTCTAAATACATAGCTGTCATCATGTCTTTGCAATGCTTTGTGGCACAATCACAAGCCACAATTAAGCAAAATGACATTAAACTGAAACTGACTTTTTGAGTAAAAATGCCAGTATCAGTTGGATAATAACTCATAAAGCAGCTGTTTAATGTAATGTGTAATGTTACGTATAGTAGAGGAAAAGCTCGCCTTTAGGTTAGTTGAGATTTTTAATTGTGTTTTAAATCCTTTTTCAGGACGTAACATTTACTCCAATAAGATGGGCTTCTTGGGTGGAATATCTTGGGCCATTCTGGTTGCCAGAGTTTGTCAGCTGTACCCAAATGCATCACCTGCCACACTGGTTTGCAAATTCTTCAAGGTCTACGCTCTGAAGTAAGTCGTCTTGTGTTCCTTTCTTTAGTGACATCTCCTCTCAGAGATTAAGCTTTCTAACATCTGCATTGGCTTTTGTCCAATAGAGAGGGGCACTGGAATGCCGAAGTTGTGTTGAAGCACACTGAGATCCTCAACTATAACTTCCCTGTCTGGGACCCAAGGGTAAAGGACACAGCAGGACACTTTGTAGCTGCACAGTCAAACTCATCCGTCATATTTAATGGATGGTAAAAATCTAAAATGTTTTTTTTTTTTATTCCAGATTAATCCGGCTGACGCCCGCCACATAGCACCCATCATTACACCAGTGTACCCACAGCAGAACACTGCGTTCAATGTGACAAAGTCCACCCTCAGCATTATAACAGAGGAGATCAAAAGAGGTATGTACTCAATATTATGGTTATAGGATCTATTGTGATTAGATGGTAAATGGATTGCATTTATATAGCACTTTTTTCTACACATTTAAGGCACTCAAATTGCTTTACATTGGCCTCACATTCACCCATTCACACACTGCTGCCATTCAAGGCATGGGAGCAATTGTGCCTTGCTCGCATGTGGAGAGTCGGAGCCAGGATTTGAACCACCGTCCCTTCGGCCATTGGATGACCCCCTCAACCAACTGAGCCACAGCCCCCCATATAATCCTTAAGTGTTTACGAGTCTATATGCAGATACATATTCATGTGTGCATTATTGATAGAAAGCAACTGAATTAAGTCATGATTGTGGAACGGATATAAAACGGTTCTCACTTCTCCCCACTCCTTGTCGCGCACATAATATACCAAGTGAGTCAGAGGTATATGTATGATTATATAGGTGTAGGTGTGGATTTGTAGGGTTATATGGAGTTCATCATTTTAAAAAGGACAAAATGTTCAATTAATCAGCATATTTCAGTGATTATTTTCCATTATACTTGAACATGTTTTCTTTGTTGTTTACAGGATATGCTCTCACTTTGGAAATTCTGCAGAACAAGGCAAACTGGAACAAGCTGTTTGAAACGCCCAACTTCTACGAGAAGTACAAGTAAATAAGATTGATGTGATATATTATATTATTATTATATTGACAAGTGTGTGTAGTAATTATAAGTGAAGTATCTTTGGTGTGTACTTAATGAAGAGGACATCAGTTTAGTCTTTGCTGATTTGAACTGAATCTGACTTATTAGGTGTTGTTTTGATTTTGTAATATACAAACTTTAGGCTGACAGAGGCCTAATGTTAGATTTTGAGGTTAATTATTTAAATCCTGTACACACCAGGGTCACAGTTCAAGAACTCTTCAAAATAATGTTAAGATTCTCTGTGTTGAAACTTAAACACAAAATGTATGATGTTATCCGTTTGATATCAACACATTAGCTTCCGCTCAGAGATTTAAGCCAAAGGATACACCTGCCATGTCAATACTGACTAACACAGTTCAGTATTAAAGAGGTTAACCCAGTGTTTGTGGTCTAGAAAATGGAACTTCTACGATCTTTCATGTTATTAATAGTGTAATGGGCACATTAGCTGTACTTATTGTGACGATGTAAAGTGATGGTGGTAATAGAACAGTAGAAATGATGCATTGTACAATTGCACAGTGTTGTGTGATGTCTTTTTCTTTATTCTGTTTAGACATTATATTGTGTTACAAGCAAATGCAACCACAGAGGAGGACCACAGTGAATGGTGAGTATAAGTTGTACGATGATGATGAGAAGCCAAACTAGAGCAAATACAGACACTTTTTGTTGTTGCATTCATCTATGTGCTGAAATGTCACATTCAGATTTTCAGATTCTTTATTGTCATTTAAAGGTTTCCATCATAGATATAACATTCAAATGAAATGATGATACAATGCATTGGTCTAAAAAATACTGATAAAACACTTGTAGATTGAATACAATACAGTTGTAGACTGCATATTTTATAAATTTATTTTATTTATTAGGGGTGAGCATATTAATGAACATCTATGTCAATTGCAGGTGTAGAAGGAGGATGGAGATAAATACATATTATTAAATGGTTAGATCCATTGCACTTCTTCTCAGCCCCTTTGGCACATAAATGAAACCACTGTTGATTTTTGTATTATTTGTAGTTTACTTATTCATACATATGTTCTGTACTGTGTGGTTGAGACACACTTGGTAAATTGCACTGTTTGCACTGTTTATCTCTGACATTTAACATTACATCTGTTGAATGTTCGTCTCTTTCATAACTTGTATTTTGTTTATTCCATCAGGTCCGGTCTCGTTGAGTCTAAAATCAGACTCCTGGTTGGGACACTAGAGAGACATCGCCAGATCTCTCTGGCCCACGTTAACCTCAAGTCATTCCCTGGGGACAAAATCAATGACAAGTACGTTATTTAATTAAATTTGAATTATTGAACTTGTCAAGTATTGGCTTGTGGCCTTTGTTAACTCATTAACATGTACTCGTTTGTGTCTTTTTTCAGGAAGTGTTTGAGCACAAGGTTCCTGCTTGGACTTGTCTTCAACACCAATGTGAATAGACAATATATCGACTTGAGCTTCTGTCTTCAGTCGTTCTGCTCTCACGGTGCATTTTTTTTAATCCAGTGGTGTTTGAACTCTAAAATCAAACACTTTACACATATGATAAATAGTCTTTTTTTGTGTTTTTGCAGTCTACATTCTGGCAGGAAACTCTAAGATCTTCAAGGAGGGAATGAGCCTGTCAGCCTCTTACACCAAAAGGGCTGACCTTCACTTCCTGCTGCCCATTGAGGAACATGTAAACATTTACCAAAGTGAACTCAATGCAATGACCACCACAAGCACCAAGAACAAGAACTCCTCAGGTCATGGCACCAAGAACAACAACTCCTCAGGTTATGGGTTCCAGTTCGCCAAACATACCTACAACCGCAGATTCTCAAAGGTCTTCAATAGACCATGTAGGTCAGACTCAGCCAGTACGCCTCAACTTGTGCAGAAGACACCTCCAACGACTGTTATGAAACCCAATGTGAACTCAAGGAACCTCAAGAGACCTCACCTTCCTGAACCCGAGGCATCACGTAAGATGCCCAAGCTTGAGGTATGTTAATATTTCCTCAAGCGGATCCATTATATCACCATATATTAGAATATTATTCTCTGTATATTGAATGTTTTTCAGTGGAAATCATGTAGCTCAGGAGGTAGAGCGGGTTGTCCAGTATCCGAAGGGTTGGCCGTTCAAATCCAGCTCTGTCCTGGGCATGTGCCGTTATGTCCTAGGGCAAGACTCCTCATCCACCTTGCCTACAGTGCTGTTGCACTGGCGTATGAATGCACATGAATGTTTGGTGGTGGTTGGAGGGTCACGCTTCTGTCAGTCTGACCCCAGCTCAGCTGTGGCTACAAAAAGTAGTTTACTATCATCACATTGTGAATGAATAATGGATCAATAATGTATGTGTTTTGAGTTCCCTGGAAAAAAGCATTCAATAAATGTAATCCATTCTAATTATTGCTTTCCTATATTTAATTCACTGATCATGTAGATGTTCAGAGCAAATCAAAAGGTTATTATATCAGAAATAGAAAACAGAGGAAAAAGTGACTGTGAGTGAAATCTTTCATTAGCATAATATAAAATGATGCACAGTCATTTATCAAGGTCCGTGGGTCCTATGTATGAATCAATATTGTTGAATTTTTTTATTATTATTAAAAATGCTTCCAAATGAATTCCCTTATTTTTTTCTAGTTATTTGCATCTTTTTTGTGAAAGGATCGTTTGTAGATGTCAATATTTTTTTATGACTGAATGTTTTTTATTGCATTAAAACAAAGTCAAAATCTTATTTCAGTTGTCATTATTATATTAATTTATTGGTTCGGCCTGCTTCAGCATGGATTGGGCTGAATGTGGCTCCTGGACTATGACATACCTGCTGCAAGGGGAAGGTACCAACGGGGACTGGATTATCAGTTATCAATAAGTGGAGGGTTTTCCATTGAAGTCTGTCTGCTCTACTCTAAATGGCTTGTACTCCATGGGGGGCCTTATGTAGATAGTAACTCCATTCACCAGATCAGTTTGTAGAACCATTAGTCTTCCTGACAGGACCTGTGACAGGGGTCCAGGTGAGACCCACTCTAGTGATGGGCACAGTCAGCTTCAGCTCTTTGTTCATGAAGAAAAGAGGACAATGTGTACTGTCGTGTACTCGTGCTGTCGACAGCTTAAGAATAGTATTTAATTTTCCTCTGCTTTTTGCCTCTCAGGACTCACCCCTCATCGAGCTGCCGGAAATGACCCCTAACTACACCAGCCCTGCTCCTGGACTGAGACGGACCATCAAACTCATCAGGTAAAGATGCTCACCATTAGAAAGTCTTCTCTTCCCAAAACACTATGAAAGACTCACATAAGAGATTCATGTTTATACACTGACCGGCCAGAAAAAAAAAAAAAGTCACCACATGCAATATTAGACTACACCACCTTTGGTTTTGATGACAGGAGACATTCACTGTGACATTTTCAGGGTTTTTTTTTTTATTCTCACAATAAAGTTCATACTATTTTTTTCATGTGTTGTCTCATTAATTTTTGATTATTGATGATGGAGAATGGGACTGCTGCATGAAGTCTTCATCACAGTCGGGACTTTATGGAGGTCAGTCAATGTGTGAAAGCGATCTCACAAACCTGATGATGGATCCTAACATTGTCCGTTCTTTTAGACATTAAAGATATGAGAGGACACTTTCTGTACCAGGTAGAGGCAAATAAACAGGCTCAATAACAACAACAATAATAAAACCCTGGATTGAACTAAGAAAAGTCCATATCCTTCCACGGGTCAGTACTGCAGTGGTTCATAATGTTTCAGGTGGAACAGGTTATTGAACTCTAGAATGAGACATCACTTTCACACATGGATTAACTTTCATAAACAAAAACAGATGTGAGATGTGTACTGTAACCTGCTACTGCCTTGTTGGTGCAATACCTCATTAAGCAACTTAACTGCACATTGCACTTTCTTTGGAATTTTTAGATATTTATATATTTTTCTGTTGTTTTATACATTATAATGCTTTTTAGCTGCTTTTATTCTATAAGGTGTACTTTTATCTGTCTTTTTGTTCTTACGAGACACTGTCTGATCAACGATATCTCGTTTATATGTGCTGACGGTGCATGTATTGAATGACAATAAATAATATTGAATTGAATTGAATTAAATTAAATTGAACTGAACAGAATAAAGTCCAGACTGTGAGGAAGACTTGATGCAGCAGTCCCATTCTCCATCTTCAATAATAAAAAATGTAAAATATTATGTACCTTATTGTGACACTGCAGCATTATATGTAAAAAAAACAAAAAACAAATCAATGTCACAGTGATTGTCTGCCATCAAAACCAAAGTCGGTGCAGACAAAATGCTTGTAGTGACTTGTTTTTTGGGTGGACAGTGTAGATAGATGCATGCTGTGTGTTTCAGAAAACACCACAAGATGACAGTAGAGCCTTTCTGGTGCTCTTTTCCTACCTCTGTTTTACACAAATAGCCCATTCCAACATGAGTCACTTGGCGGCAGCAAAGCCCAGACTAAATGACACACCCACACACACACATACCTAGACTCAGTTGTCTCTTCACCAATGACTGGGTCTTCAAGGAAAGAAAAGACACACAAACCTTCATTCCCCCTCTCACATGTTGTTGTGTTGTTTGGTGGAGAAAACAATAGTAGTTACATGCTGAATAATGCTTTTATATCTTTGAGTGTTTGTTGAAATGAGTTGCGTTCGATATAGTTTGCTGGGGGGATGAAAAACAAATCAAAAACATGACAGATTTTATTACTGTTCCATTTGATGATTTTCCTGGAAGTGCTGTACCCACCAGATAATGTTTAGGCATTTGACCCTTTTTGCAGCGTTGCTTTTAAGTCTCGTCTTTGATTAATTATAATTAATGACAGAGAAAAACAAACAGCACTTAATAATGAACAATAATTGATTGCAACCCCTTTTTGCATGAATGAACCTGTAAGATTTGAGTATCAGTCTGACAATGGTTATTTATTGTTTATTGTCATTATGGGTACACATAAAAAAATAGATTTAGGTTGTTATTGGCTACACTTAAAAACTCAGATAAAATATGAAGCACTGTAAGAATATGTCTCATATTGTCTCATAGCATATGTAAAAATTCTAACTGTGGCAATATTCAATCACTTTCTGGTGACTTTCGAAGTAATGGTTGGTTATGTGAATATCTGTTCATTATTTCTTTTTATGATTAGTGATCTTAAGTTGCCAAATAATTACATTAACAGGGACTCTGTTAATGAACCTGTTTTCTCATCAACAATGAAAAAAATACACAATTCAACTCTTACAAATGGTTGGATAATCTGAAATGGTTTGTATGTGCTGGAGGGTGAACGAGAATTGGATTGTAGGGTCGACCACTTCATGACCTTTAAAATGTTCCTCCATTGTGTACTATGTTACTAAAAAATAGGTAAAATTAAGGAGATGCTTATGCGTGAAAAATAAAAGTTGACCTTTAGTACCGATGAATCCTGGATATGACGTTAAAAATGTGGCTTCTTTTACAAAGGAAATGTAATGTACGTATAGGGTTGGTGAACAGCAATAATTAAGTTTTGGTTGCTTGGTCAGATAAGGTTTTCCAATGAAGGACTGTTGAAGAAGCTGTGATTTGCTTCAGTAACAGAATACACGCTTGTTTTTATTCTCTTTCTTGTGTCGATAGAGACTGTTTCAATAGTTGCAGGGATTTATGCGAGATGTTCAGCCTAGAGAGTAGTGTCACAATATGGCCTAGTTAGAGGTTTTCTGTTGTTTGCATCCCAATCCGGTCAAAATTTCCCAAGACATAACTTGTAAGAACATGTATGTTGTTGCTAAGGAACAGTTTTTTTCTGTGTTTTCCCAGTAGGTGGTCTTTTTTTATGAATATCATTACATATCCCAATTCAGAAAGGCTAGACATCATTATTCCTTCCAGACCATTGCTATTTTCACACTTAAATTGAGAAGGGATATTTATGCAAATATATTTCCTGACTCAGATCTTTAGATCTTTATATTTACTGTTAAATGGAGTCGTGATGCAAAGTAATTGCTGATGTCGAAAGAAACGAAAAGCTGTAACCTGAGGTTCTGAACTTTTTAACAGTTACCAAAGCGGCTTATGTAGCAGAGACGGCATAGTTACATTTGTGTCTCATTAATCATGGACAACATTAGGACTTGATCCAGAGGTGTATCCACAGGAGGTCCAGTGTAGGGTAAGGGGCTCCCCCTATAGTTGTGGCCCCTCGTCCTCCTGCCGCGTGCACTCTGTGTGGGGCAAAGACTCAGGGCATGGCCCCCTGTCTTCCTGCTGGGCCTCCATCTGCTGTGGAGGTGGTTAGGTCCCCGGATTGATGGCAAAGCAATGAGTTTATGACATGTGTCGCAGTGAGTGACAGAGGGTCTTGTCCCAACTGGGCCTCCCGACGACCACGGATCTCACATTTGTAATCGGCACAACGCCAAGGCTAATGGGAGGAGTGATGCTCCTGCTGTGGAATGGGACTTGTAGTTTACAGCTGGCTGCTAATTCAGGACAAGGATCAACTCTTTCTAGCTTCGGGCTCAAGGCTGTAGATGGAGGAGCAGAGAATAGCACCAGAGTCCTACATTGTGTGATTGGGACATAGAAGAACATGTTCAGAGTTGATCTTTACCGCTGCCTTGCTCATGGTTGCTCTCCGCTGCCTGTGAGCCTGTTACTCCTCTTCCCCCGTCTGAAGCCTTGTAAACCGGCGTGTGAGTGTGACGTTCCCCGGTTGACCTAGCAGCATACTTTTTCACGCACCTGTCAACACGCCGTTTCTTTCTACTTTGGTGGGTCCAAGTTAAAAAGAAATCTTGTCTTCATCTCCCACTCGCCCAAAAACTGGATGATAAAAGCTGGAGTTTCACATCTGAGCAACTGCAGCAATGCCTACTGTACCTTCAAAGGGGAAGACGCCACATTGTCAGATGACAGGGTAATGATATGAAAGTGTTGTCTCCTTGCCGGTGGAGATCAGAGGAGGCCCGGTAGATGTGTTCTGTTCTGTTGATCTGAGTGATCTGACCAGCAGAAGAGAGGTGTCATGGCGGACAGACGCGCCTGTGTTTGTTTATCGTTCAAAAGTTCAGTGTAATGTATTCGGAAATGGCTGTGTTTTTTTCTTCTTCTTCTATTTTTTCGTACATATTTTCTTGTTTCTTGATGCATTTTGGTGATTTAAATTTCAAGAGACTAAAATAAAATAATAAAATACCTTTCTTTCAAGGTGATACCTTGCACAGAAGTGACACATTTTACCAAAGGCATGTGTGTAGACTTTGTCTATTTGTCCTTGTGTGGAAAAACCTGAACTTTCCGTGAAAAACTTTGACTTATTCTTGACTCCTCATACATAATGCTGCCCTTTATTAATTTTTTGGAGCCGGCTTTTCTTTTTTTTTTCTTCCTTTGAGGAATTGGTGGAGATGATCCACAGTCTGGGTTCAGCCTTCAGCAATATTTTGACCTTGTGCGTCCCAACGTTTATTTCATAGATGTATTTAAAAAACCATGGTGTATTACAAAACATGGACCACTTGAAAATTACAGTGAATATTTGAGTGTATTGAAATGTTTTCCTTTAACACATACGCATCTGCAGACCAGACACAGTGGTAATGTTGAATTCAATTATTGGAATTTTTTGTGGGTATAATCTGAAGGATATGTTTATTTCCATGGGGATCATTTGAGAAAAGGGTCTATGAACTTGTCGGTCTCACATCTTTTCTCCACTTTTTTTATTGCAGAAAACATTCCATTTGAATAGCAACAACAGACGAGGTCTTCGCCAGGATGGAAAAAATCAACATATCATTTTTGTACTACCACTATTGTGTTACTGTATTTTTGTTTCCTTTTTTGTATTAATGATGTAAGATAAGTGGGGCGGCCGTGGCTCGGGTGGTAGAGCAGGTAGTCTGGTAACCGAAGGGTTGGCAGTTCAATTCCCGCTCTCTCCTGATCATGTGCCGTTGTGTCCTTGGGCAAGACACTTCACCCACCTTGCCCATCCCTGTATGAATGTGTGTGAGTGATGACCCTGCGATGAACTGGTGACTTGTCCAGGGTCCCCCCCGCCCTCGCCTGGGAGAGGCCCCAGTGACCCAGTGGATGCAGCAGGTTTGGAAAATGAATGAATGAATGATTTAAGCTAAGATAACACACAATGTTCCTTTATTAGTTACTACTTATTCATTACCACTCGCGGAAAATTTCTGGATTTTTTTTCATGTAAATAAATGTGAAATATCTGTGAAAAAGATCATTGCTGCTGAAATTGTCATTTTTGTGGGAAGCGCAACTTTAACGATCCCCAGTGTTGGAAAACTTTGAATAACATTACTGAGATTGACTCTATAAGTGTGCACTACTGGAAAAATAAGTCAGTAAAAAGTCTATGGTTTTCAACACATTCAGAGGTTTGTGTTTTCTAATAAAACCGGAAAGGTGAATGATGACAGCTAAATTTTATCTAATGTCTGTCATTTTAATACTTTAATAAATGTAACTTTTAATGCCCGTTGACCAAATATATAGTAACACTCCATTGAAAGTTACTGCCTTTGTGTAAAACTTATTACATATATGTTCATATTTTAAATGACTACAATATTATTACTGTACGAGGCTCAAAAGTCACCCCAACCAAGCCATGACAAGATGTATACACAGTATAAATGTACTGGTCATGTCTCCATTTGATGCCATTATACTGATCTTCAATACACGTCTGCTCCATGTCAAGATGCATCCACAGTATAAACTTGGTGCTGATTTCTCAATGTGTTCTTCAAGGTAAGGTAAGTTTATTTATATAGTACATTTCATGTACAAGACCATTCATTGTGCTTTACATAAAACATTCAAAGCATTGCAACAGGGTGAAGCAATAAAATGTATAGGCATGAAAAGGAAAGAGTAAGAAAACAAAAAATCAAATGAATTAAAAAATAAGAATAAAATCATATAAGGTAATTACATTGTTGAAAGGACAGACAGACAGACAGACGTCAATTACAAAATTATTGCAATATCCCTTCGGCCTGTAGTTGGCTGAGGGGTAAAAACATGAACCAGCTTCCATTATTACTGTCATATATCAAAGAATGTGGTTATTGTTCCTAAATTTATGTTAGCTGTCTTGGAGATGAACCGTCTTGAAGCAGAAGCTGCAAATATACCAGGATTTGCAGCCAGGGTCACATCTGTGTTAGCAGAAAAAAGTTGAGCTCAGAACAAAATGCCAACCCTATTGAAGTGCTCCCAATTTAAAAGCAACCTAAAGGATGTAATTGAGGCCTACGGACACCATAAGCACAACATGGAGCAGCACCTGTTCCTGGATGGCACCCTGCCACAGCTCCTGTCTGCCTGCTGTGGAGGCTAGCTACCCACTGATGAGGAATTAGAAAGTCATTAAGGAACACAAATATAGGATGGCACAGTCACAAACAACTCCAGACTCAAATTAGGTCTTCATTTATAGACTTGGGCAGAGTAAAACCCCAAAACATTTTTAATGATATATTATTGGTTCAATTAACATACAGTTACCATTTTAAAGATCGTTTTCAGATGATCTCAGAACACTTAACATGTCATTAATGCTGCAGTTAAAGTACATGTACGTAAGTTCTAAAGTGTTGAAGTTTGCAGTTTATTTCCAGAAATTTGTCAGATTTTGACACATTTTCAGGATGAAATAAGTGGCCTATCTATCCTTTCCTTCATTCCATCTGTACAGGTTTGCAATGATGATTAGATTAGATTAGATTAGATTAGATTAGATTAGAT
>JAPTHA010000017.1:13998754-14012316 GCA_029814585.1 Gymnapogon annona | reverse complement strand
ACACACACACACACACACACACACACACACACACACACACACACACACACACACACACACACACACAAATAAATACATCTTACTCAGTTTAGGATTTGATTTTATTATTCCATCTCACTGTGTCCTATTCGAGCATGCACAACAGCCCAGACATTCCTATTTATTTATTCTCAGACTTTTATAATCAGCCATATCAAGCATGTGCAACGCCATCATGGGCTTCCTTCACCGTCTCATGTGAAACGCATCATTTTAACGCCAAGTAACACGTTTGTTGCCAGACAAAAGCGAGGCTCAATTACATGTTGGCCTTGTGTAAGAAAACCAAAAAAAAAAGCCCTCTGTAATCCTACTTTAAGGAAATTACTTTGATTTTCATGTTCGCCGCAATTTCATTATTGATGAGACCCAAGTGTATTGGTGGTGGTCGTGTCCAAAGACCTACATTAAGTGCAATATTCAAATTGTCTCCCTCTTTCACTATGAGCTGTGACCTTCGGGTGCCATGAAAGCCCAGCCTTATAACCAAGGCAGTTAGTTTGCCTAAGGCGTATGAGATATAAGCATATGTATATTGATATATTGAGGTAGTTCGTCCCTCGGCAATGCAATGAAGCATGATATATATATTTATATCTAGGTGTCCAGTGGATGCAGTGCCTCCTGTCCACTGATGAGAATGGGTATCTGACTCCACAGCGTGCGGGTGAATTTACTCTGGGTAGTGTATGCAGGGGTTTCAATCTCCCTGCAAACCATTTGAATATAGGCCGCTGATTTATTACCTTATTTGGTCTGTCTTCTGTATGCAAATGCATTAGTGGGGGGTGGCTGGTAGTGGGGTTGAGGGTGGCGGCAGCAGTGGTTTTGGTGGTGGTGGCGGGGGGGCACACTTTGGTTGTATGCATAATGAGATTCCCAGGGTCATCCCTCCGGTGTGTCAGGGACCCATAGTGAAGCAAGCCTCCAGGGGATGTAGAAAAAGATGTGTTAGTGTGTGTGTGTGTGTGTGAGGGGTGTGGGGTTCAGGGAAATGGGCGCTACTAGGCAAAGTCCCTAGGTACCCCTCCCGCCCCACCTCTACCCATACCTCCACCTTACACCCTCCCCCCCAAGCAGTTTCTCCTGGCAGTCTATCCACTGCCAGATTAGTGAGTTACCCCCCCCCACAAACACACACACACTACTACACAGCCATAGCTTGCACTAAGTGTCTGCTGTGGCTCTCGGCTCAGTGGAAGTGCATTAGCCCTCATAACAATGTATCCCCCCCCTGCCAATTATGGATCTGATCTGTGTGTTTAATAATTGCCCTCTTCAGACGCATTCAATTGTGTCCAAATGGGAGTGGAATTGATTTTTTGTAGGATATTAGCCGATTACTTTGAGTGCCCCCCTAATTTGAATCGATTTGAATAATGGTTATTCATGTGATCTTTGCCTTTGCTACTGTGCCGCGCAACGACACGCCCTCAAGGTGCAGCGCCGCCACTGTGATAAGTATACTGTATCCCAAAGTGTTGGCATGCGCACAGCATTTGATATTACATGTTCTTTCATAACTTGAGAAAATGTAAAAGTATTAATACAGTAGCGACTAGAGGGCACAAGTAGATTGCAAGTGCATGGATTAATACAAAATTAGACCCCGCCAACGATCTGAAGTCCGTTTTCATTATCAGAGACTCGCCTCTCTCCCTTTTTCAAATTGAACTGTATCACAATTTTTTTTTTATTGTTACACAGTGAATAAATATATGGTTTTGCGTGTACTTGCTTACATATGCGGTTTTCAAATGCATAAACCCGCTTGATCAGAATGAAAATTTATGAAAAGGTGTCCCGCCACCGCTCGCCTTTGTTGAGCATATATGCAAAGTGCGGACCTGGGTGCTGTCATCCATAGCTGAGTGAACGTTGCCCCGGCCATCATATGTGTCTCAAAGAGGACTGGTGAACACAGACGGTGATTTACCCCCCCCCCCCCCCCACATGCACACACACAATAGATAGACAATAGGCTTGTCTGACACTTAAAATATTAAAGAGTGGAATATGCACCGCTACGTTGATCTTCACTATCAATATTTAACATCCTCTTATGCATGTATGCTGAGTTGTCCAATTTCATTAAGGCCATTTGTCATCCTGGAGGGCACTGGTCTTGGGCCTGGAGAGCCCAGGGACAAACCAAGGGGGGCTCGTGTCACCAGTACCCATGTGGGGGAAGTGAAATATCCCAGTCGTTTCTCCTATACTTTCATAAAATGTAAATCTGTGACTTTGTGCCTTTACACTACTGATAATACGTTCAAGTCTTATTGTTGTCTGTGTTTTACAAACCAACAGCAGTGGCAGAGAGTGGATATGAGGAATATTATTTTTTTACGGCCCATGTGAATATTACCGTATGCTTCTTTCCACGTGTACATACGCATGTGTTCTAATATATGTCAAGTCTTTGAACAAATCAACGCTGGGTTTTCATTTACTCAGAATTACGTTTTGAATGTCATTGTGTGGGTACACGTTGCTTTTTTTGTCATTATACAGAAAATGTATGAGTTCTTAAGAGAAAGGTGCAAGGAAGTACATAACCACAAATTGTGCATTCATCAGTTTGCGTCTTTTCTGTGGGCGTCGCTCTGAGCACGTCAACTAAGACAACGTGGTATACACGGAGCTCTTTGCTCCCCGTACATTTGGCTTGTGTTTATCACATTTCGTCTAACAATACATCTCGATTCCTAAAGGCACAGAATCTCAAATGTGACATTTTAACAACCCTTATTCCTTTCACGCTGCACCATTTCCTTTTTGCACTTTAGTGTCATTTTCATTCCAAACCTGAATTACCAATTTGTCTTTGTGGCATGGGCAATTTACATGCATCCGTTTCAGTTTTTTTATATGCAAAATGCACTAAAGTGTAGCATTTTTCCCATCACAAGGATATTTTCCCGGGTCTAATTTCATGGTTTTGATGGTGAGTGAGTCTGTCTCGGAGGAACTGTACCTCTTGTTCTCATAGCTCCTGGGTGACGTCTTGATGACAAGTGTCTTTAATATGCATGGAGAATGGCAGGTCCCACATTTTGTCCCCACAGTTTTGCATGTTGAAGGGAAATTGCCCAGCGTTGGGGCTGTGGTTACTGCAGGAGACGAATGTCAGTTACCATTCAGAGAGAGACCCTGGCTTTTTATGATTATTGCCTCTGTGTACCACCATTAAAAACAGAGTGGGGGGAATTGTCCATGTAGCGTTTTGGCTCTCTGCATGGTGGCTAAGTTCCAGTAGAAGGATTGCACAGATATTTCCCTCTCACCAAAGAGGGACAGTGATCCTGTGCCAAAGCCTAGAGGCCTGCGTCCTGCCGTGTCACAGCGAGCATTAAAGAGAATCCGAGGCCTATTTTGCCATCAGTAATACAAAAAAAAATTCTATCTTTATTTTTTTTCAGGTGTGCATCTCTTTTAAGCTTTGCAGACTTGACACCTTTTAAAAGCCTTTCAATACCACACTGTATGATAAAAAAAAATGCTATGAAATGATCTGGTGCTTTTCTGAGTGGAATTAAAGCAGTTAAAACGGCATTAAAACACAGACTCAAATCACTGTGGATTTATCTGAGGTTTGTACCGTGCAAGAAGTGACATTAAAGCAATTGTACGAATATATTAAAACGTATTCAAAATATGCATTTTCATGTTCGGTCTGAAACACACGATTGGCTGTTGAATATTTGTCTGCGCATGCTGATCTTCAACTCACAAGGTGTGTTCAGGTACCGTGTGTGATTTTGTGACAGTAGAGAAGAGTTGTGGTTTCGCTTCACAAGTATTTTACCTAAAAAAAACCAATGGTCGTACCACTGTTACTGTAATAAGAAAATTACTGCCACTGATACCACCAAAGTTTCTGTGATTATTATGAGAACTATTTCCACTTTCTACCAGCAAAAGCGCAGCCTCTGCTTGTAAAAAAGCTGTGATCCCTGATGCTGTTAATATAACAACTTCTCAGTTTCCAATGACAGTTGAAACTGTAAACCCTTTTCCTGTGTGCCAATATTATATTTGTAGAAAGTGATTCATTTTCTTTCACTTATGGTAGTCTTTAAGTTATTATTTTCACTCGATTATTAGAGGTACTTTAATTTTACATCAAGCTGAAAGGTAATATTTTAAAGAATAAACACTGAACCCAAACACTGTGTATTCAAAGCTGCAAAATGAACCCAAAAAGTGCTAAATATAAGGTTGTCTCTATGCTTTAAATCCAATTATTTTCCAGTGTTTAAAAAAAAACAAACTAGCCTCTTTCCAGAAATATAAATTGGCTCTTTTCTGGTTGCTTTTTAGGAAGGTAGAAGTAACTGTGAATTCTGCTAATGAACTGTAATAACGTTAATTGTGGCCATATTTTAGATTAATATTCAATCCTGAAATCTGTCCTTTTCTCTGAATAAATACATTTTTCAGATTGAACACATACTAGAATATATCGCATTCGTAGTAAATCCTCTGTCCGGTGACTCCCAATTATGAAAATATAAGAAACCTTAAACCAATCCCACTGCAGATCATCAAAACAGGGCACGTTTCTAAAGCTGAATCCTACATAAAGGCACTTGTTGGTAAAAGTTACTTAAATGTTTGCTTGTCTGATCTCAGTCTTTTGAAATTGTGAAACAACTGAGATCCTGTTTGTTTCGGTTCCTTCTTTCTTTCACTTTTTTTTCCCACCTTTCAGCTCTCAACCATGTCTCATTTCTCACCTGAATAGCACTCCTTGCAGTCCATCCAAACACGCTAACGCACATTTCACATCAAGGATACTGACACACACACATGCACATACACACACTTGTATCACCAAGCTCTTCTCTTTTCTCTCTCACCCGCCCAAAAAAGACACAGACACACACATACACACACACACCTCTGGTGGCCATATCCGCCACACTTCTTACTAGCGCTAATCAATCTTACAATACATTCATCATCAGCACCCCACCGCAGGCTCCGTCCTGCTGAGTGAAATCTCATTTAGACCTCTTTGGATGTTTCACTGCGGAAATATGCAATTACATCACGGACATGGAGGGACTGGGCCTGGCAGGGAGCAGCCACTGACAATTAGACACCAAACAGACCAGGTGTGAACTGTACAATGCACCACAGAAAAAGATGAACTGTCTGTGTCTGTCTGTCCTCTATCCACTATCCATCTATCTATACCTTTCTATCTACTCCTCCATCTATCCATTATCTATTATCTGTATCTATGTATAACTACACATCTGTCTATTATCTAACTGTTATCTATCTATGTCTATTTTGTAACTATCCATTTCATCCATCCATCATCCATCCATCTATTATCTATCTATGAGCTATCTGTCTATCTATCGCTGCAAACCAAGTAATAGTGGTGTTATTTATGCTGCACTTCCAGCTCTTGCTGATGTAAAATGATTGTGACTCATGAGGCAACTACGACATGCTCCATAATTGTTTTGCCAAATCCCCTTAAATCAGCAATATTTTGTTTTACTTACTTTTTCATGCTTTTTCCCACAATTGTTGAGTTACACTGGCTTATAAATTGCACACACAGTATCACATGAAGACAAAAGAATAATGCTTGAATAATTATGGCATTAAAGGTGGTACTCGGTGTGACAATCAGCACAGCAAGAAGGCAGCCACACAACACACATATGTTCATCCATTAATTATCGCTTTTTCACATATCTGTCATTGAAAATATAATCGATAGGCTGCAGCAGCGGCTGTGATGAAAATGGAATGTGTCTAATGTGACACGTAGAGGACAAGGTCCTTTCACTTTCTGACAATCAGAAAATGTCCTTCATACCCAGTTGTGTGCACCTGTGTGACAAGGAGGTGTGTGTCTATAAATGCGGATGCTTGTGCATATGCAAATTTTTAACATATGATTGTGAATAGGCAAGCAGAGCAGACATCCATACGTGCAGGTGTGTGTATGTGTGTGTCAGTGCATGTGTGCACGTGTGTGCAGGGTTCACAGGCCCAGGCTTTGACATTCACGCTACACCACCTACGCACTGGGGTCCCATCTCGGGGTCATTTACATATCTTTGAAAGACAGATTGAAAAGAGAGAGAAAGGAGGTAAAGGAGGGGTAGGGGTTGGGAAGAAAAGAGAAAGAAAGAGATAGAGGAAGAGAAAGAGAGTGACGGAGGGAGTGAGAGAGAAAGAAAAAGAGAAAAATCCTAAGACCAGAAGATTACATTCCCCCCATCTAGAAAATGAGGGGAAAAGGCAGGGTGTGTAGGGGCCTACTGGGAGGATCCTTATTCATATTTGTGTGTGAATTGTTTATCACGGTGACAGAAGCGTGCCAGGGCTGAGATAAAGGCAGCGCTCCATCACGGGGCTGTGACAGCGGGAGGACACGCCACGCACTCACCGCAGCAGCCCCAGAAATATTATTAATAGATGCTGACTTGATTTGCCACGATTGCAGCGTCTTGGCACCGCTTGATTGTGGCCTGTGAAGTTCCGTCCAAAGGGGAAGCTATTTTTCATGAAGTGACAGAAGTCTTCGCGATTTCTACCCCCCTACCCCCTCCTCCTTTTCTAACCCCCCCCCATCTTCCTTCCCTCCTGCCTTCTTCCCTTCAGTTGAGCAGTTGCATCTCTTTCCAAGGAGCTGATATGCAAGGCTGCTTATTATGAGAGTGGTGTCAGATTTAGAGAGAAAAAGCCAGGCAGGGAGTGGGAGAAATAGTCTCTCCTTTGATGGGATGGCCTGTGAGATGGCCTGTAGATGATATCCGGTGTGTGTCTGTGTGTGAGGCAGTGTGTGTGTGTGTGCGCGCACATGTGTGTCTGTACAACTCTGTGCCAGCCATGCATAAACTTCAGTAGTTTCAAGCAATATCACAGCTTTAAGAATATTGGAAAATATGTTATCACATGTGAATGTGCACATACATAAATTCATAAGTTCACACAAAGCTGGTAAACACAGATTTTTTTTTTTTTAATACAGACATAGTAAACACCGGTGATGATGAACACATTAGAAACCCCCGTCCTCACTGTGAGCCTCGGATGAAGGAAGAGTAATTTACAGTACAGAGCAGGAAGCACAAAATCCTTTCCATATTGACAACATGTGATATTTCTCCTTGAAGACGTCCATCCTCACTCAACGATATCATGTTCACGTTGTGGGAGGCACGCTTTCGCTTTTCCTCTCCATTTAAATCACACACTGGGTTTATACTTTTGCAGCCATGAGAGGGCATTGCAGTCCCAGATGTGTGAAGAAAGTGTGAATAAACTTGGCTTTTGCTGTCAAAGTTCAGCCTACATACACATTGTCTTTGACAAATGGGTTTGCAACACTGATTTGAATTTCAATCCTGGGCCACCAACAAGTTTCACAGCACCCCCCCTCCCTTCTAAGTGCCAAACTCCATGAAAAAAGATCAGTGAGTATATTTGACAATGAACTAGAGACAGAAACCTTTGTATTGAACAGTGTCATCTCAAACCGCAGACAGTCCGCACCGAGGGGAGTTGAAAGTCGGCGAGTACAGTGACATCTGTAGACCGCCGCCGTAACGGCAGGGCCACCTCACCCTTTTTGACCTTGTTCGCTCACAGACTTATCAAAACGACCATGAGATCACAACGCGCCGGAGTTTCTCAGGTCTCTTTGTCACACACACACACACACCTGCACCTGGCAACCGCAGGCACTGTCCTCGTTGGCGTGGAGACGGGAAGGAGTTGTGGTCACACACACGCACACACATATGCATGTACATTTGCAGCGATGTGCTGTGTCGGTGGGGCCCTAACCTCATACAGGATGTGCGCTTGTCTCCGTACAGCCCTTATCTCATTGCGCTGCACTGCTATTGCAGCCCAGAGGCCACAGTGTGGGCGTGACACCTGCCATGGAGGCAGACAGACAGACAGACAGACGAAAAGAGCAGGAGACAGCAGGAGACTCGACAGAACGAGGCGAGAGATGTAGAAATGGAGATAAGTCTTCTCAATTTACTTTTAAGAAGCAACATTCCTAGTTCGACTTAAGTGTCAAGACTCTCGGCGTTCCAGTGTCGCCTGGTCTGAGTCAAAATTAAAATGAAATTCAATTTTTAGTTACTGCCGCGGTCAAACCCCCGATTCCATCACAAAAACACCAGTTACCACCCGTGCCAGGCGTGACCATAATTTATCCAAAATGTGACTGCAGACTCCGGTGAAGACACAGTCTCACCTGCTATATTCCACACATAAATTACTCCGAAACAGCACAGATCTGTTTAGTCTCCTGACAAATAGTCAATGTTCAGTATGGGCTGACAAATTAATTCCAATAATATTCAAATACAGCAGCGCCAGTGGCAGCAGCGGGTCATCTTTATTCAGCATAATGCTTTCTGCACTGAACATTGTTTATTCAATCTGCACCCGTGCCGGCCGCCGTCTACTTTGGAGTGTTCTGTTTTTCAAGCAATCTATTTCTGATATTGCTCTATTTTCCAGAGACAGAGTGATATTTTCACACTGGCCTCGTAATATTACACCACCCTTAATGGAATCACAGTGCAGGCACCCTACCCCCCATGATTTGAATAAATGTAGTCAATTAAATCAAACCTGGAATACTGTAGCTTTTAATTGAAAGGGAATTATCCTCTATATGATTTCAGAAATGATCTCTTGGGAGGTAGTGGTGCTTTTCAACAACTCACCAATTAGACACTTGTCTCTTAAATGGAAACTACCTCCAAAGGAAATGCCCCGCATTAGGGCTTAATGATTTGGGCACTTACAAATTACGCTAGCAATGAATTTCTTCTCTCATTATAACAAGACATCACTTTATGGATTCGTAAAGGCCATATCTCTCTATATTCGAGAAAGCAGCGCAGTTACACCATATATTCTGTCACAAGTTATTTCTATAAATTTCTATGATATTCTTTGTGAGTGGTGGATGCAAACTGTTAAAAGAAACACGCGTTTGAGTTATGGTAACTGTTTTACCCGTTAAATGATCATTATGTGTATTTACAGAAACACTGCACTCACAAACTTAAGAGATGTTAAATTAAAATAATGTGCTATTTGAACACTGATACCTTCCAATAATATGAATTGCAGGTGTCACAGAAATGTACTGGTGCATTTTGAGGCAAAAAAAGGCGACTGTTCTGATTATTTTGATTATTTAAACAGTAATTACATGTAAAAAAAATCCCTACAAAATAATTAAAATAAATGACATTAGAATAAAAAATGACTGCTATGTCATTAACCGTTAAAATGTAACAACATATCTATTTGTCATCCTCTTACATTTTTCTGAAGACACCTGAATCGCTATGTTTTTTTTAGTTTTTTTCCCGTTGGTAGAATTTTTTTCATTTCTCTGTTGATTTCCTACAAAGCTTTTTTTGTTTTTTTTGTTTGTTGCTATTCTGGTTGTGACCTACTTTATTTTCACGGAATTGTTAACGAATCGAGTGTAAAATGACTTAATTTAATTTAGTTGGTGTAAGGTGACAATATGTTGATTGATCAACCATATTAATTTTGTATAAATAGGTTTTTCAAAAAATATGTCAGAAATGCAGGGAAAAAATGGGAGAAAAGAATTATGCTATCATTTATGCAAATTCATGGAACTGGTTCATTATGTAATAAGGTGTAAATTAAAAAAATAAAAATAAAACACCGTCTAACGTAATATTTTACAGTAATGATGAACAGCCGTGTGTTAACTGCAGTGATCTTATGATTTTGATTTAGTACAGTCATAATATTGACAAAAGAGGGCAGCAGGCTGCTACTGACGGACTGACTGACTGACTGACTGACTGGCCAGACCTCCTCCGTGGATGAGACTTGGCCAAAGACACGTGAATCTGGGCCGGTTTTGCTATGTGACGACGGCCTGCCTGTCTGCTCGCCTGCCTCCTTGGCTGCCTGTCTGTGTGAGTGACTGGGAGATTGGTTTATTTTAGTTCATCATCTCCCTCATCAATCTTTTACATGGGACTGGGTCAGCAAAGATGACAAAAGTGAATCGCTTATGTGGTCTAAAGTTTCTGGCAGCGACTCGGTGTGAGTAAACACAAAAGACTTGCTCTTCCCTTTCTTCTTCAACGCACCCACTCCCCACTCCCCCACCCAACCCCCTACCCACCCCCACACCCACTCGCCTGTCACCCTCGCCCACTCTCTCTCTCTCTCTCTTATTCTTCCCCCCTTCACACCCCCACCACTCACCCCTTTTCCAAAGATATATGAAGGCAATGTGTGGATCTGGTTGGCTTTGTGAACTAGGTGCCAGACCACATCTGAGAAGCTGTGCTGAGGGAGCAGATTGCACGGTGACGTCTTTCTCTCCTCTTGCTCTTCTTTCTTTTCTTATTCTTCATGTCCTGGTCTCTGTCTTTTTTTTTTCTTTCTCTCCCCACTCTTCATATAAAATACAGAAAGTGACCACCGACTGACACATTTCTCCATCTTACTACACACTTTCTCGTGGCAACCCCAAGAAAACATAGAAGTAGCAGTAGAAGTTTACGGCCTCTCCACATGTCCAGTACAGATTAATTCCCATTCATGTATTCTGCTGACTGGCTACTGTAGTGCAGCGTGTGCATGGGTGGGGAAAGATTAAGGCTGCAGAGTGACGATGGCCCACCGACAGTTCTAATCAGGAAAAAGATGCAGAAGAGATGAAGAGGGAAAAAAACACACACACACACACACACAAATGGATAGATGGAAAAAGCACTTGGCCTTTTGAATTCAAACACATGTCAGATGTTGTAAAGACTTGTCAAAGCACAGAGGAAAAAACTAAGACAGAGGGAATGAAAAGCTAGGACACACTGGTTCAGGAGTGTTATTAGTGAAGCCTGAGACATCTCACTGGGCTGTATGGAATTACAGAAAATGGAAACCACCTTGAGAAGTTTCTCCAGCTATATATCTAATAGAACAAATTCCACGTTGACCTGGCCATCGCAGGCAGCAAGGAACAAATATAGCGTCCTGCCCTTTAGACCCAGAAACCCAGACACAAAGAACTTTTAACCTTAAAATTGAACCGTTTATGTTAAAAGCACTTAAGTTTGTCCCCACGCAGGAATCTAAAACCCACATATTCTCTTCAAAAGGACTTACAACTTCATCATCAGCTTAGCTCCATTGTATTGTCTGTTATAGGAGTTCGATTTAGAATTTAATGCCTCCACAATATGTTCCATAACATTCAAGAAACAAAATCAGGCCAAAAAGTTTAGAATGGAACAGAATAGCATAGAGTAGAATAGAATACAATGCAAAATCGTACAATAGAATACATTTGAGGAGGATAACTGGTAAGAGGTAAGGTGGTCATGATTGGATTTAATTAGCAAATCCACCTGCACACGCTAATATATGCATTTACAGATGCAGATAAACAGTTATCATAATGTCTTTAGCTACTTATTCACAAAAACGTGAGGGACATCATTAAAACATCTTTGCTCTATACATTTTTTTTAATCTACTGAATAGAATGGAAAGATTGGGAAACGTGGTGTCACATCCCCGTTCATGCATGTTATTTTTTGTGATGAAGATGCACCTGAAGCATTAAATACAATGGAAACTCGCAATACAAGGGCACCGTAGTATGAGAAATCAGTTTTTTGTCTCCAAATGCAAGTGTAGATGTACAGAACAAGCAGGTGTTCCTCTGTCAGTTCACTTTCACCTCCACGAGTACCAGCGTTCAGATGGAGGAGAAGATGAAATTCCCAAATGAGGACAATGGTCTCTGAGTTTGTTGGAAAAAAAAAAAGTCACCCAGACAAATTCAGTTCAGGTCATGCAGCTGCTTTATTTAATGACAGTCATCTGGTGTGTTTTCTGAACAGTAAAAAAAAAAAAGCAGAACAAAGCCGATTTCTCTGGATAGGTTTTTATTGAAAGGACCTGTAAGTGCAGACAGTGATGAAAAGTGAGGCCAGAAAACACCAGAAATTCTTCTACATGACATTTAATAATAACCCTCCTCCTCTACCTCACACACAAATACAAAAAAAACCCCTAGTTTATTTAATTTTAGAATTGTCATTTAACGTCTAACTTCACTTTTTCTGTTGTGAAAACCCCCCAAATAAAGATTTGGGTTTTTCTTGAATGAGTTTTGTCGGATGGAACGGATTAATTAGATTTCAATTCACTTTAAATTGATCTTTAAGATGAGTAAATCACTAAACGAGGTCATCAAATGGATTAAATCCAGGTTGCGTGTAACCACTGTATGATTAATATCAGTCATTGTATGAACTGCAGTGGATCAAGGTCAACATGGACACATTTGGGAAATGGACACATGTACCAGTGTTTATCATGAAATCCAACATCTACAATACACTTTAAAGTAAACTATTGGTATGTTTAATGCTGATCAAATTGACAATGGATTAAAGCTCTTGCAGCCAATGTTATATGCTAGTTTGTGCAGTTTAAAGACAACAGGAAATAATGGTCAATTTAGCATTTTAATGTGTTTTATAGACAAAATAAAAAAAAAAGTACTTACCATAATAGAAATATAGGTGGTAAGATTTAATCATTGCAATACTGGGTTGTGGCTAAACTTGGTGTGAAACTGTCAGTTCAAAAACTATACATCATTGTGCTAAATTGCAGAGGATATCACTTGTTTTTCTATCATTGGGGTCATAAAATTAAGGGTGGAAGCCAGTTGTCTTTATATATGACCTTTGAACACTTGGGCAGTTTGTTTTCAGGAAAAAACAATTCACCAAAGAAGTGAAAAATCAGCGGTGGGTGCAAAAGCAGCATCTGTGATGGACTGGGGGTGCATCAGTAGTCTGACCTGCATGTACTGTATATGAAACATGTAGAGGAGCGTCACAGAGACATAAGCCACCATCCACTCAAACTTCAAACATTTTTTTCCCCCTTGAAGTCCATTTTTATTTCAGCAGGACAATGCCAGGCCTCAACTTGCACTGGTTCCAACAGTGTGGTTAGAGTCCATGTGCTCGACTGTCCTGCCTGCAGTCCACATCTGTATCCTATTGTAAATGTATGGACATCATGAAGGGGAGAATCAGACAATGGCCACCACAGACCTTCAGCAGCTGGAGTCTTGGATGGAACACAAATGTGCCAAAATTCTGCATGCAACAACGCTGCCATTTATATCCACACTTCGCTAATGACAAAAAAAGTGGAATAAAAGCAATACAGCGTCACCGTCCTTTGAATTATCCAAACCGTAATGGGACAAACGGAACAAACAACATACTTTTCATCATTTATTTAATTATGTGCATTTTATTTTGCAACTTTTCTCATCACATACTATAATATCTGTCTCTTCACGTTTGCCACAAGGAACAGAAAACAAAACACAAGTCCTATTTCACACACTTGCGCCCGCACAGACACACACACACACACACACACACACACACACACACACACACACACACACACACACACACACACACACA
>JAPTHA010000017.1:13978739-13997398 GCA_029814585.1 Gymnapogon annona | reverse complement strand
CACACACACACACACACACACACACACACACACACACACACACACACACACACACACACACACACACACGTAAAAGTAATTCCACATATCCCACAAGTTGAGTTGTGACCTTTTTAAATACTTTTAACAGTCCAACTGGATTATGCTTCATCCCATTTCAGCTGGACTTTCTTTATGTGTCGTTACAGATGAGATGCCAGGGAGCTGTTGTGTCCTTTTGACTTAAAGGTTAGGAACAAACACCAAACAAAATTTGAGAGGAAAACAACTGGAAAGAAAAACTCTGACTTAGCCAAAACTGTGAAAACACAACTCTCCAGGAACATGTGACTCACCAAACAAACCATTTAGCCACAAACGTGATCCCGCTCCTTTCCAATACGCTGTCTGCTTTTTTCTTTTTTTGCGTTCAATAAGTCGCGCACATACAGTACACACAGAACATGGGTGCGGGGTCAGCCGGCTCACATAAGAGAGACGCTTTGAAAAATAAGCCCTCATTTGGGCAGAGTGGATTCAGATGGCTTGGCTGGAGCTCAAAGGCAAGCAGCTCTCTGGGTCAGCTTATTTTTTCAATGGATGCAAGGCGCTGATGTTCTCAAGTGTGGTGCACTTCAATCAAGCGACCTGGCAGCTCAGCACATGGGTCAAGGCTAGAGTCTCATCTATCGGGTCTGAGCCTCGTCCTGTAGCGGTTTTGGACCGGGCCGCCAGTCCCGGCACTCACATCCCCAAGTCTCCTGTACGAGAAGAACTCCAGAAAAAAAAAAAAATCAGTAAATTGAATTCGGCTGTGGCAAGGGAATCCCAGACCTGACCAAGTCAAAAAAAAAAAAAGAAGAAGAAGAAGAAGAAGAAGAAAGAGAAATTACTCGGAGATGCCAAGTTTTGCAGAAGTGAGGTAGAGAAAAGACAGATGTTTAATTTCCTTCAGTGTGCGAGTGGCGGAGCTGAGAGGTGTGCGTTTGTGGGGGAAGACTTCTCATGTTTGCATTCTGTCAAAGTGTTTGTGTTTGTGCTGAAAAATATTTTTGACTCTTTATTTTTTTCTCAAACAGAAGAGAGCATAATTAACATAAGCAGACTCTCCAAAGAAAAACAAACAAACTCACGAGTCACATAAAAAAGTACGCTAGTAATCTTTGTTGTTTCGTCTTTATCTTACTTTTTGGATGCGGTCTCCAGTGATTCCTCCCCGTTTGTGCGTTTTTACTCGTATAAACATATTTTTGTTTGTTCGTGTGAGAACCAATTATTACCAAAAAGGATTGCTTTTCCACTTTTAATATCGCGGTAGCAGGTTTCATAAACACTGGCCATAATTAAATCACTCCAAAATTGACCACACACACACACAGATGTATGTATATTGCACACAGTCAATGAGAACCAGGAAACAAAAACACAAACGGGTAAAACTAATAAACACTTAGCACAACAGGGTGAAACACAATCACTGGTGAATGAGAGCCATCATGTGTGCTTGACCGAGCCTGCAGCGCTCCGATTGGTCAAAGGCAGCCTTGCGAGAAGGTTAACCGGACTATATTTGTTGTTATTCCACCGTGGGCATCTGTTCCATTGCTTACATTAGCAGTTATCGACTGCGCCAATATTAGTCATGGCCCCAGAGTTGTGTAATTCAGACTTACTAAAGCGTACCATCCACCACCATGGTCTGTTTCCCCCTCTAGCCGTGCCCTGATAGGGTAATGTGGGGTGTAATGACGGCCAATTAGAAGGGATCACGAAGTAGGACATGCAAACAGAACCCAACAGACCAGACCCTGAGGAGCTGCGCCCTGCTGTGGCCGCTGGCATTTGTCAACCTCTGCTTTGTTTCATCCTAATCTCTTATCGGTATCAGTTTTCCTCCTGAGAATGTATGTATTTCATCCTTCGAGGTCGATTGCTGGACTGGCCGTGTCCTTGGTGGCGCTGGGCAGTGTCAAATAGTCGGACCACCCAGTCTCCAGCTGCGCTATTAAGGTGTTACGCAGCCGTGCAGGCAGGCAGCACCCTGATTCATAACAGAGCTGATGGTCTATGTCTGAATGAGTGCAGTATGTGGCGAGCGGAGATAACCTCCAGCACTTTCCTATCGGTAATTGGTCCTGATGAATTGAACAGCCTTAGAGATTTGCTCGGTGCAAATTGAATAACAGTTGTTTTCCTTTGGTAAATGCGCAGCGATAACGACGGAGCACAATGACCTGAGCACACGCACCCATTCTGGACCGTTTAACTGTGTGTCTTTGTCCCTTTGACCTGCAGAGGAACGTGTATCCTGTACTCCAGTCTAAGTGCAGCTGCTACTGTACAGCTGATGCAATAGGGTTTTCATTAGCATTTTTCCCCTCTTATTACATTTGCTGGAGATTTATCATATTAGCCCATCACTAAATGTGTCTGTTACTTTGTACATCAAATATACCTTTCAGCTGTTAATACATTTGTTGATGCTTGTTTTTCAGCTTCCATAAGTATGACCACTTCTTCTGTGGTTTGTTTAATGGTGACAGCATTGTTAAAAATGAAGGTATGTTGTTGAAAAATCACATGTAAAACATGAAGGCTTCATATCTCAATATACATCAGAAACATTTTGTTACTGTCATTTACATTGATGTATAAATTTGGAATTTGACGTGTGAGTAACATATGATATACAGTGTAAATCTGAGCGATTAACATGGTTACCACTTAATGTTTTGTATTGAGAAAAATGAAGTTATTATGAAGTCATATTATGACTGTATATCAAAAGGTATATTCGGCATACGACGTAACAGAAATATTTGTTGATAACACAATGTGTTGAGTCTTCCAGAAAGATAAGAGCAAAAACACTCATGAAAACCCTACGACTTTTAGAACATTCCACTGATTCGACTTATTTTTCCGGACTTACAGCGACGATGTACAAGATCTGACATGTCCTCAAGTCACAGAAATAATGAAAAACATTTCTGGTACAAAGATAAGTGAATACTAGGACAATCAACTGCAAATATTATCCTAACTTGACATAAAATATGTATGTTTTGGGGAAAAAAATGAACATTAATTTCACCACAGTGTGCAAAGCTGTTTTCAATATCAGCGACAGCCACTCAACTTGAAACATCATGACGTCTTTTGTGGCTCAGTGTCCTCGTCATGTCTGTCTCTACTTGTCTTGTTGAGTCTGTCCTGTGTGATATGCACAGATGGATCATCTTTTGGTCATAGTATTGAAAAGATGACAATAGTAATAATAATAATAATAATAATAATAATTCCCCTCCCAGTGCATTAAACTAATGATCCTGGATTGACAATAAGTATAAAGTACAGACATTTGTATTAAATATAAGGTAAAAAAGTAACTGAAGTAAAGCAGAGATACCTGAAAACTGTACTCAGGTATAAGTTTAAAGTATTTGTACTTCATTACCTTCCGTTTGTATTGTAACGATACAGTTATAAGAATAAAACTGTGGCCCAGAACAGTTTAAATGATCTCCTGATGACACCCCAGCCTGTGTATGCAAACATGACCAAGTCTCCCCCAAAACTATAAACCACACATACCAGAATGTTAATTTGTGATGTTTATGACAGACACGATCTGGAGCCGCTGCAAGTGAAATGAAAATGCGACCAGTGAAAACATTTCTTTTTAAAAATCGGCCATTAAAAAAAAAAAGAAAAAAAAAAAGAGCTTTAAATCTGTCTACGTTAACAGAAATACCCACAACACAGGAAAAGTCACCCTGAGAACTGTCTACCCCGTGTCAACACTTCATCTACACAGAATAAGCAAAGCGCCGTCGTAAGTGCCTCCCGCCTTATTTGTAGCTCGGGGATTAACTCATTCGTGTGCGCAATTCATATTTGCCGACCGGTGAAAATAGAAAACAGATGAATTCAGTTACTGGGTGGATTTTGCTGTTAATACTTAAAAATCTGATTCGCATTTGTCGTAACAGAAGATGGAAGAGATACACAAACGCTTCAGATGTTTTACAGCCACTTTTACCAGCAGTAAAATTGCTTTACTTCATATACAGTAGTACCACTGGCGTTCTGCTGGCTAACATGTGGGCAGCTTGATACGGTTATGGAAAAAACACATAAAACCAGACAGGGTGTGACGTGTTACACAAGATAACATTTGGATAACGTGAATTCACCTCGAATTAACGAGATGCACCTGATGCAGTTTCTTAAGGATGACTCATTTATACACATTACACTCATTTATTCTTAAGAATGACTCATTTATACACACGGATCATCCGAAGTGTGGTCTGGTCACCTGGTTTCTGTGAGGCTGACAGTTGATTTTACTACTGTGATGTAGGAAATTCCAAAATAGGATTCAAGGAAGTTTACTGTCATTAAATTGCACAAAAGAAACGAGCGTCGATACTGAGGGCCCATCAAGCCATCACAATAAATAACTAATAATGAATATGTTAAAATCTACTAAAATTCAAGGCTAATAATACAATAATTAAAAGATGAAGTGAAATATACGTCTAAAACTTAGCCTAAAACAGGGTTGTCAAACTCATTTTGCATTGTGGGCTGCATACGGTCTAGGTAGATGTCAAGTGGGCCGGACTATTAAAATTGTTGCATACTCAGCTCTAAATAACAAAAATATCATGTTTTTCCGTTGTTTTGGCGCAAAGAAGTACAAGAACATTAAGAAAGTCTTGAAATTTAATGAACTATCCTTTTACAAAACATTTCGTGAAACACCTCAGATTTCTTTAGACAAACATGCTATTTACTTTTATCATTCACATGTATGCATTGAACTGATCCCATTGATTGTACAAAGGCACAAAACTTTAACAAGTAAATGGTATTGAAAAATATAGTAATGTACTTTAAAATTTACTGAGACTTATAAGAAAGGGATTTTTAAACCATTTACACATGTGCATATAAAATATAAATTGAATCCCTGCCTACACCTTACAAACTAAAGAGAGTGCTATTAAATTTAACGAAGAAAATATTCACCTGTCCTGTAAATGTGTAAACTTCACACATGAAACATACATATACATACAATGCACACTGAAAAATGATGGAGTTAAATGAACAGTAGAATTCCACCATATATTCCTTTGTTATGAAACTGTTGACTAACATTAAATCACACTTTTTTTTAAAATCACCACAGTAAGGATTCATTTTCACAGAGCTGTATTCTTTCAGTGCAAACAGTGTATAAGGCAGCATTTTAAAGGCTTTCGTCTAGTCTAGACTGCAATGTTTTTGTTCCTGAAACTTGGCATCTTTAGGCCTGCACAAGTGCATCAACATCAGGTGTCATGTCCTGACTAGCTGTCACTCTCAGAATGTCATTTAAGTGCTTGTGTGTGAGCTTAGAACGCAAATTAACAGCCAGGGCTGTTAATTTGGGGTACGCTGGCAATAGATACTGATAAAATGTGTCCAGACCTACGGAGGCAAATTTGGCCTTCAAATCTGCGTCACATTGCAAATCAATTATTTCTAACTGGATGTCGACTGGCACATCAGAAGCTTTAAAAGGTGTGAAAGGTGAGCGAAAAACTGAAAATTCTGTCTCAGGTTCACCAAATACCTGAAAACATTTGTTAAACTCCCACAGCAATCCTGTAATCTTGTCTTTGTACTGTTTCACGTCTGCATCAGGTCTGGTCACACACACATCTCTCAGACAGGGGAAATGAGCAGGGTCGCCACTTGTGAGTTGTGTCTCCCACAAAGTCAGCTTCAATTTGAATGCATGTATGTTGTCATAAAACTGTGTGACAACTCTATTGCGGCCTTGCAACGTTTTATTCAGATTGTTCAAGTGTTCAGTAATATCAACCAAAAATGCAAGGTCCTGGAGCCATTCCTGAGATTGTAATTCCAACACCGCTTTTCCTTTTTTCTTCATGAACTGTCTGATTTCCTTTTGTAGATCAAAGAAATGCCTGAGTACAGTGCCTCGGCTTAAGCATCTTACTTCATTGTGGTATGGTAGGCTATGGGTAATGTTACTGTCACTGAGAAGGCTGTCAAACTGACGATGATTCAGACCTCTGGCTCGGATGAAATTTACAATTCGAACAACCACCTTCATGATGTGGTCCATGTTTAAGGACTTACAACACAATGCCTCCTGGTGCAAAATACAGTGAAATGTCCAGTGTGGGGCGGCCGTGGCTCGGGTGGTACAACAGGTCATCTGGTAACTGAAGGGTTGGCGGGTCGATTCCCGCTCTCTCCTGATCATGTGTGTGAATCATGACCCTGCGATGAACTGCCGACTTGTCCAGGGCCCCCCCCTGCCTTCGCCCTGGGATACGCTCCAGTGACCCCCCTTTGGAAGATGAATGAATGTTGTAGTGTAGGCACCAACCCAAGTCAGTGTGACAGTGTCTGTGTCTGTGATGTCAGTGCTCTCATCAATTGCAACGGAAAATGCAACAAATGATTTGACTCTCTTTTTCAGTTGACTGTCTACTTACGTTGTTGAATAGTCTGGAATTTTGTGTTAAAGTCTTTAAAACTTAAAAAAACTTTAAAACTCATTGCCTGCCAGACATCAGCCAACGTTACCTGTCTACCTGTCTCAAATGACGGCTATAGACGTCAATGGCAGGCAATGAGTAAAAGTATAGAAAAAACCAGTTGCTTTCATAGTGGAATTTTGGCATAAAAATTGCATTGTAAAATAAGAAATACAAGAGGATAACAAGGATTTCGTTAGCCAGTCAGTATTTGAATGGTTCTTGTGAAAGTTGTCTGTGTGTAATCCATGTTCTTTTGTGATTTTCATGTTTCTGTCAGTAAAATTTAATTTACTGCAAATCATTTATTTATGTATTTATAAAAATGAACTTTTCTACTACACACAACAGGTGCAATCTCAACTTAAAAAGTAGGCAGCATGAGTATAAAAGTGCATAAAGTCAAGGTCCGGAGGAAAAAAATACCAGTTTTGAAAAGCTCTAGAATTTGTATTTGGCTAAACAACAAGTCCCATGATATATTGAATTCATGTTCGTTCATGTAGGGTGTGTATTGATTCCCTGTTGTTTAATGATCTGCTGGCAGTGGCTTTATGTGATTACGTTACATTCACTATCAGTGAAGGAATGTTGACCTGTAGATACATCTGTATGACCTAAATAGCTCATTTCTGCAACCATGCATTAAGAATATGCATGTTATATTGCGCAAAAAAACAGAAGACTTTTAACATTCTAAGTGAACACACACTGCAGACATTTGTGCCTGTCATCTACAGAAGTTATCTGATGACTCTGCCATCGTCGGCCTCATCAGATTGGGACGATACGTTGTACAGAGAACTCATCCAGGACTTTGTAGACTTGTGTCGGTGAAACCACCACCTGATCGATGCCAGCAACACTAAGGAGCGGGTGGTGGGCCTTCGTTGGCACCCCCACAGTCCCACATCAAGGGAAGGGACCTGGGTGTTCACCTGAACAACAAACTGGACTGAACTCACAACACTGACGCCGTCTACAAAAAAGGGCAGAGCAGGCTGTATTTACTCAGGTCCATGGGCCCTTTGGAGTGCGGCGGGCACTCCTAAGGACCTTCTACAACTGTTGTGGCACCTGCCACTTTCTATGGCATGGTCTGCTGGGGGAGCAGCATCACAAGAGCTGACAGGAAGAGGCTGGACAAACTGATAAAGAAGGCCAGCTCCGTCCTGGGATGCTCTCTGGAACCTGTGGAGGAGATGGGAAGGAGGAGGTTGACAGCCAAGCTGGCCTCCATCTTGGTCAAAGACTCCCACCCCCTCAAACACATATTATTTAGGACTTGTTCAAATTTTTTTGAAAATCTCTTGTGTGTGTCTTGGGTGTAATCTAATCTGCTGCTGTAAACTGAAATTTCCCTGACTGGAACAAATAAAGGTATATCTATTCTAATCTAACATTGACACATTCTCCAGTTCTATGAGTTGTAGGTGCTGTAAGTGCAGTATGTACTTCCTTCAGTTCTAACCATCACATCACCTGAAAACATCTATTAAAGCATGCAGCTCACAATCCAGTGCAGATCATTGACTGTACCTTGTCTTTGTAGTGCTTGATTTTAGTCCAAAATGGGCATTTTACTACTGACCACCAGTCTGTCGATAAATATTGCCTGCAAAGTGGTGATATTGACACTAGAGCCACATCGGTGGATTCATATTCGTGCTGTAGAAAGCTCAATTGTTAAGTTGCATTTCATCTTTTCCATCACACAAATGTTTTTACATCAACCTAATTCCATTGACTAACTGTAGATGTCCAAAATGCACCTTGTTGGGTGGCCGTGGCTCAAGTGGTAGGTCGGGTTGTTCACTAACTGAAGGGTTGGCGGTTTGACTACCACTCTCTCTTGATCGTGTGCCGTTGTGTCTGGGCAAGACACTTCAGCTGGTGTCTGAATGCATGTGAATGCTTGGTGGTGGTGGAATAGGCCATTTAATCCATTATTCCATTATTATTATTATTAACAATTAATAATAATTGTTGTTTTTATTATTATTTTTGTTACCTTTTTGAGATTTCATCAATAAACTTTCAGCTGTTTTACATCTATTCGTGCACAGCGTAGCATCAGAGGGGCTGGCGTTGTTAAAGGGTTAACTACTATGGAGCTACTACTAGAAAAAGAAGCAAAAGTAAAATTCTGCTGCAACAAATGGTTTTGCAAGCTTTGCAGTTTCACTCCCGTTAGCAGTGAACGTGCACAACGCCTGACATCTTTAAAGTTGATGATTGCCTTATTGGAGCGTCATCAATACACTCCCAAACACACATAAATCATGCGCATACAAACAAGCACACACAGCGTTCGGGAAGCCTCCTTCTGGGTCGCGGAGCAAAACAGTCTATTGACACCCTCTGGTTTCAACTTCTGTGACCCTTCCAGCAGCCTGTGAAGTAGGCACAGAGCAGCAGAGCGAGGCCCTTGGAAATATCTGCGGTCAGCTGCACGGAGAGGAGGGAGGGAAGGAAAGAAACTTGCTTTTAATAAACAAGATAATGGGTGCCATACGCCCCTTCTCACACTACCACTGGCTGCAATCTCTCTTACTCTCTTCTCCTTTTCATTGCTGTTCTTGGTCTCTCCCGCGCTATCGGGCTTTTTCTCTAAAAAATTATGCTCATTGTTTAAGAATGGGGTGAAGGAATGAGAATGTGTGAGAAAGAAAGGAAGGTTGAGGAGAGGGAAACGAGGTGGGGGGTGGGGAGGCTTGATCTTCAAACCGACAATTAACTGGCGTCAAGATGTTTATGGGCAGAGTTAGTTTTAAGCGACTGGTCCTCAGTCAGTTCAGCTGTGGCCTTCAAGACTCGCTCTTTAATACGGACAATAATAGAGGTAAAAAAAAGAACAAACACTATCCTTTCACATCAAAATTAAAGTAGTTGATACCGATTGTTTTTCAGGAGCATTTTCGGCGAGAACGCCATTGCTGTAAGACAACAGGTTCTTATGAGCATATTTTCCTCCGAGCGCTCGGTTATGAATACAAGAATAGGAACAAATGCCTGACAGTGCCTCTCTATCTGCCTCAATCTAGTTGCAAGACGTTTGACACCAGCGTGAGTGTGATCCAAGAATCACAGAGGGGTGAGGATGCACGCAAGAAAAAAAAAAACTTTGCAATGAGATAGTGACTGGAAAAAAAGAAAGAAAACCAAACAAGGAAGCACACATAACAGGTAGAGAAAGTGGCACGTCTGCATGTGTGTGCGTGTGTGTGTGTGTGTGTGTCTGGTTCGAGGCCCACTGCGCTCGTCGGCCAAAGAGATGCCAGAGGCACGGTGAGCCTCAGACAGCCAGCTGTGGTTTTACAAGGAGCGCTGGCACACACACACACGTGTTATGTGTGGGTGTGTGTATTTACTTGACTGTGTGTACGCTGAGATATGCCAAAGATAATGTGGATCGAATGCGGTGCAACAAATCCTCATCCAGCGTTGCCCTGATACAAATTAGCAAAGGATTTCACAGCATTCACAGAAAAAGGGTGTGGGAAAACCGACGCACGTCTCAATTGTCTTCTGTTTTAACACTGCTGGAAACTGACGGCTGCTTTAATTCTTTTTTGTGTTACAAATGTGGCTGTCAGTAGCGATTGAAGAAACAGGTATTTTACAATTTTGCACTTTTTGTTCGTTTATTTCTGTTCTCTAATTAGCAAAATCGGATTCAGATTCAGGTGTTGAGAATATAAAAAAATAAAATCAGTCATGTCTCGACCCTGCGACCTCAGTTGTGAAACAGTCAAATTCCGTTTGTTTTATCATTTAGCTAAAACAAACTTCTCTAAGTTATTTTTATATGAACTGCAGCAGATCAGATGAGCTGTCTTACGCTTTTAGAAAAAAAAAAAACTGCAATCAGGAAGTAATTTGAAGATCTATGCAGTCACTGGGCGACCTTTTGTTTCCCAAAAAAACAAAACAAAAACAAAAGTAGCAGAGGTTTTGAGGAGCCTGGTTTTCTTTTCTTCGTGTTCACTGTCTCTATTCCCGACTCCATCCAAACAGGCAACACAAACACCCCTAACGTCGCCCAGACTTTTCACAGTAGTGTGGAGTATGTGGTTTACCTTTTTAGGCGTGATTATATGAGTGTGAATTGCTGTCTAGTGAGTGAAAAAACACACACAAGATCCATTTTTATCGGATTGCTTCGGTGTCAGAGCCCATGATACTGTATGAACGCGTAATTTACATCCGAGGCAACAAAGTGGTTTCCACCACAGAGTCATAGCTGTAAAACCGCTGCTAACTGGTTGATGTGGATCCCAGCATCTTGTGAAATGTAATGTCCCACAAGATCCCGTCCTGGCCATCGCCCTGCTGCACTGGGACCTTTTTTATTTATTTATTTTATTAGCATGTCCTTTTGTTCTTTTTCTCTTTTTCTTCTTCTTCTTCTCATTGTCTTCCTCTACCGTTTCCACTCTCGTCGGCTGGTGCTGTTAAGCCCTCTGAGACTGCCGCTGTGGTGTTGCGCCAAGTATTTTTGGCTCGACACTGCTTACATGCAAAATGCAAATTATGGTGAAATCCGTTGCTCCACGATCTAATTTGCTGCTAAAACCGCATTTTATAGTGATATCTTTTCTGTCACCCTCGCTTGTTTTAGATTTTCACTGACACATTAGTTATAGTGGTTCATATTTCTGGCAAGAGAGCATCTGTTATATTCAATTATATCACTTGACTGGAAATTGACATTTGGTAATAGATACAGTGCAGATATTAAAATGTACTCGCCCTATCATATCTGCGTTGCAGCCTTTTTATGTGACTTTTCTACTCAATTACATATAATCACAGGATGAGCGCATGTCTTCGCAGGTATATCGCCTTCCATTTCAACACAGATGTATTGTTTTCAGGCGGCATAGGGGCTGGGGATTCCCCCCCTCCCCTATTTATACAGTATTAGTGCAGCCCTTTGGCCAGACACTTGGCCAGCCCTCTCCCGTCTGGCACAGCGTAGCGCAGGGCTTGCCAGGACATGCTGGAGAGCCAGGCTGTAGCTGCTCCACTCGCAGGAATGTGTCAGTCATACTTGCCAGTCCATCGCCGCTGATAATTCAAAATGACAATATAATGAAAGCGGTGAGGTAGAGAGCAGTGTGATATGGCGATGTACTGCTTTCACCCACTCTACCTATGTGCGGGGAGGAGGGAGGGCAGATGTGCCAAGTAAAACATACATAAAGAAGGTTTGTGAATGGGGATGAGTGTGAGTGGCCGTGCCAAACTGTTTGTTGAACTCACTGCGTTTGGACTTTCAACCTTTTTTATTTTTTTTTCTGGCCGTGCTTTGCTCAGACTATCACGGCTGTGCTCCAGATTGAAAAGAAAAGCGGTTCCTTTCTGTTTTTTTTTGTTTGTTTTTTGGACCAACATGTTTTGTCTTCATTTTACCAAGATGGTCGCCCAGAAAAAAAATGACATCACACACAGACGAAAACAGACGAGGCAAAAAAAAAAAAAAATCTCCACAAAAAACAGGGGGATTGGCTTACCTCTGGGAAAGCTACAAAAGTTTCAACTTCTTTCCGATTCATAGATTTTTATTACATGAAATATTAATCAAGATGGATTGTTCAACACAGCGGTGGGTGCGGAGGGAGATTTACATACCCAAACCTCTGACGACTCACCCATTATTTCATCTATGAAATTCCACCTTGTGGCTTCTGTCAACCAGAGAATACCTTTGATGAAGGTGTCCTAGTCTGTCTCATTCTGGCTCCGTTGCCAGACAGATGTTGGCATTTGAGTCGGAAACCTTAAGGGACTGGCATGTTCCTCAGGGGTGAAGGGGAGAGCAAATTATATTGACAAACATGCATGAGATTCATCCTCCGTCAGACAACCTTTTCAGCAGAGGAAACTTTGAGCGAGGCAGACAGGACATGAATATTCTTTTTTTATTAATGTCTTACTCTGGTGACACTCTCTCATTTGACTGACAGATAAGTTGTAAACCACCCCCCCAAAAAATAAGGACAGTTTTTTTAGTGTTGTTTAAGAACATTTTTTTTCTTACCATAGCTCTATCTTTGCGTTTAAGCAGGAAGGGAGAGGAAAACAACTGCGAGTGTTTAGCCCAGAACCGTCCCAGTGAGGGTGTTGAGTCTAATCTCTGGATAAGTGTGGTGATACTCCTTGCTTTGCCTGATGCTTCCCTGGGGATGTCCTGGCTCGGCCGTCAGCTCAGGATTAATTAGAAACTCGCGCGTCCCTGCAGACATATTAGAGCGTTCAGCGCCGGTCAAACACCAACCACATTAGCAACCCGCAACAGAGGCTAATACCATGCACTTGAACACATCACCAGGTACTATAATTAATAACTACCTCTCTACTCGTTCAAGCATCGCCGGTTATTATTTACCACCTCTGACCTAAAGGCATTTTTATCCCTGCCAAGTGTAACAGCAGAACACAAGCTCCTTTTTTTTAGTAACACTCAGGAAGTTAACAGGGAACTGTATTTTTTATGTGTTGTGTATACAAAAAGCAGTCCATTCATGTGAGATCTGTTGAAATTATAACCAGCTAGGACAGTGATACTGGCTGCCAGAATATATTTTAGTTTTTAATTCATATTTAACTAGAAAAAAATATGACAATAAAAGAGGGGTAAATGTCTTGAATGTTTTTTTTACCCATCATTTATTAAAAGTACAAATGTAAGCCTGTAATGCAGAAAAAAATAAGCAAATTCTTCAACTGAACAAATTGGAGTGTAATGTTTGCGGGGTGAGAATCTTTTAATCAACGCCACACTAAGAGAATACAATAGGGTAGAATGGAGATCATTTGGACATAATAAAGCTAAGTATATTTTGAGTTACTTAAGAATTACAGCTTGAAGCTTTGTAAGAAATGTGATTGTATTTTTTAAAGCATTTTGCACAATGATAATGAATAACCAGTGATTAGATCCTTTGAGGGATGCTTAAAAAAGAGAAGGTGTTTTTTTTTTTTTGAAGACAAATGCAAAAATATCTGATTTGCAGAACAGCAGTTTTGCCATGTGTTATATTAAACCAACAGAGATTACAGTATATTTAGAAGAGAGCGTTTCTCTTTTTCTTTTTTTCTCTTTTTTTTGCTGTGCACACTGAATTTCTTCTAATCTTTACCCTTACTGATAATATTTTCCACCACCCTTGGATAAAGTCCCCCTATTTGTGTCACTGCAAGGCTCGTACTGTCTCCAGGCTCGGCTGGTCCACCTGTCTCGTGAATAAACATGGGCTGTGGAGGATCAGGGAGGCCTCGATTGCCTGGGGTTTGGTGAAATGTCACCATGGAGAGGAGCCGAGGTAGTTGCGGGCTTGATCTGCTTGATCACTCAGTCATACTGCGTCCACTGAAGGTTAGGACTGAAGCAGATTTAGGTACAGGAGCTGCGTACACACATACACACACACACACACACACACACACACACACACACACACACACACACACACACAGAATGAAGCACACTAACATGCAGTTTCTCAGTGAATCTTTGTATATCCCTGTTGACCAACTACAAGGAAAGAAAAGGACGTGGATCCTCATATCTCCCAGGTTAGAGAGCTTGACCAGTCCCTTTGAAGGAGCCCATAAGAATACATAAGAGCACGGAAAGGCTTTATGAGGAATCCCTGCAATATTCATGTCCAAAATGTCATAGGGAAGCTATAGTATCATTCAAAAGGCAACAAGCCTGGTTAGGATTGCAGAGTGACATCCGGAGCCACAAAGAGACTCGCCTTGTATAATGAATGAACTTGAGGTTCCTGCCTTCAATCCCTTCGGACTTGGGTTTGTCTCAGTCTGAGCATGGTGGGGACTGTCAAGAGACTTTCTGTCTAGACGTTGGGGGGAAAACAAACTGGCGCTCCGCAGGGTCCAGTTCAAACAACAAGACTATCATCCTGAAAAAACCTCCTCAAGTTGATTTGCTGTCGAAGGCTGAAGTGATTATTTTCCTGATTACTCCCAGATGAGGAATACATGTTTATCCACCTCAAATAAAATGCCAATTTGCCTTCCATTTCCTGATCACCTCCGCTATAAATTAAGCCGCGCTCAAATTCAAACACGAGCCTGTGTACATTGATGAGCGTCAACACTGCTACATCTCTTTTGAGAGTGTGTAAGCTTCTTATATCAAAATGGCTTGTTTGTCCCCCAGTCACAAATCATTAACTGTTTTGCTCCACTTTTTTCTTTTTTTTTTTTTTTTGCTCAGTGGGTTGTATGAAAATGAGCGACAAGCCTCCATCCCTCCTGTGTGCAGATTATGAGCTTGTGTTTGTGAGGGTCTGACTCTAATGGGCTAGTAATTACAGTTTGTTTATGAGTTTATCGATGCATACCACCACCGTGCCTGCATGGGTTATGGGCAATGGCGGATAAGGATCACACATTTATTTTCATTCCCTCCTCTAAAGCGCGAGTTATTTCACATTGTGAACTCCCACTGTGATCATATTACAAGGCCCAATACTTTTGATCTGTGGCACTGTGGGTCCGGGGCACGTCTCTAACTTGACTTTGTAACCTTGAGATACACAATCTGTATCAATTCTCTCTTTGATTCAGGAGTCAAGAGCTGTGAAAACCTATACAGAGTGGCATCTCGTTATAGGAAAAAAAAAAGCCATATTATCCTATTTACACCTCTGTTGTGTCTCCATAGTATTGTTCACTTAACAAGGTCATCTATTGTAGTCGCTCCTCTTGTGTTTACATCTTTTAGCGTTCTGGGTTGGGTCTCAGAACAGGGCCGGATGGTGGGTCACGGCCTGTACCATCTCTTGCCTCGGAGGGTATTTTCCACAGTGTGTTGTCAGCAAGGCAACAACAGCAGGCAGTCTCAGATACTTCCCTCTTTCCTGGGCTCTTGACGACCTGCACGGCATATGCTGTGGGAACCCTTGACGCAGACCCGCTCGCCTTCATTTGTGTTTGTGCGGTCAAATTTAATCAAGATGGCATCTGTTGGTGTTTAATGTGAGTAATTGTCCTGTATGGTATGCGTGTCTATGTCTGCGTATCAAGAAAGATGAAGTTAGTGTACTCGGAGGAGGAGCGTTTGAGTAAATGTCATTTTTTTGTCTGCATTCACACGTTGCTATTGACGCATAATTTTGCCCCATATGCTGTCAACACCTTTAACAGCACCTTATTTTTTTGTCTTTTTTTTTTTTTTTCCTTCTTCGACTCTGTGAAATGTGTTCTTGTTATGAATGCATTCCCACTGTGATCGTGCGTTGGTCTGTGTCAAATCAAGTGCTAGAGTAATAACTGTCTTGTAGAAATGTACCTGCAACTGGCTAGGTGTGGAAATGAATTTCCTCCTCGACAACAAATAGAGCCCTAATCTAATCTACCCTGCATCTTTCCACTGTGTGTGAAGATACATGGACATACAGTAAATGTGTGTGGTCGCGGTTGTCTGTGTATTTTTTTTTCTCCCCAAAGTGTGAGAGCCAGAGACAAAGTGCAAGTGTGTGCATGACTTACTATGCGTGTGTATACGTGAGTGTGTGTGTACGATACAGTATGTGTGCTTGAATCAAGGTCCGCCTAAGAGCCCATTGTTGACTTCAAAAGGATTCCTCTGAGGTTTTAATTATGCTACTGCTTAACTTGGCACCAGAGAAAGAGAGTGATCCTGGCTGAAGCCTATAAATCTCTCAGCGCAGACGCATCCACGCCCTCCAAAGCCTTCGACTCCTCTGGACCTCCCAGACACATTAAGGGGGAGCATCAGCTTGGCCCCGACCACAGTCACCTCACTCACAAACATAAACACATATACGCAGATGGACGCAAGAACGACGCCATGCGCACATGGGCAAACGGCTGCCTGAGCTGTGACGCATCACACATTACATACGTGTCTGTGCACAATTATGTCATTATGCATCAACATTACTTAAGCTTTGCTCTTGCTTCCGGTAAGTGCAAAAGAATATAATTTACTTTTAATAAGTACATGGAAAACTGTTAAAATGTATTGGATACTGAAGTATGTCTCTTAATGAACTAATACAAAGCCAACTAGAAGTTTAAGTGTCATAATAAATGTGGTAAATAAATAAAAATCTTTGTAATGCTATTATGAACAATTGCATGTAATTCTTAAGGCTTTAATTAGCTTTGTTGCCTCTCGATTGTGAACAAGTTTCTTGTAAATGCTTATAAAAGATGCCGACAAGCAGGTTTGTGATGCTATTAGAACCTTATTCAGTGTATGAATATTAATAAGCTTAATCTTAACGAAGCAACGAAAAGCTTTTGGGAAATTAATGGTGACGTAATAACTAAGTTAAACTCTCTAATCGATTTTTAGTGGCAATTAAAACTAATAAGAAAAATAAATTATATGCCAAATTATTTTAAAGCTTTCCCATACATGTTGGTGTTTATTGATGGCTTAAAACTCATTGCCTGCTAGACATCAGCCAACGTTACCTGTCTACCTGTCTCAAATGACGGCTGTAGACGTCAATGGCAGGCAATGAGTTAAAGGCAGTCAGTGGTGAAAGTCATTTATTGATCTGAATGGAGATAACCACCATTTACTCATAAGCCATTATGAGTACCTATGAGTACATACCATTTACACGAGTTTGTGGTAAACACAGTGAAATAACACATAGTTTAGCGTTGTATAACTCAGTGGACTACATCTCTTTAGCAATATGATCCGCATTTCAAACAACAAAACACACATCTCTTTCACCTTGTACTTCAGTTGTAGTATTGAAAGCATTTATGTTGAAGCAACACATCACTGATGCTGAACAGATAATGGAGAGGGAAAGTTACAACATCGTCACCTCTTTGACTCTCGGGTCATTATATGACTGTTAATCTGAAGTGACAAATGTGAATAAATGATACGAAACGGGATAAAAAAAAAGTTTGTCTCTTACCATTGATTATAAACATCTACTACCACCAGGGAAGGTAAGCCATGACGTTAAAATAAGGCTTTTATACTTTTATGAACAAACGCTAACATTATCTTTCAAGGGCCTTGTTAGCTATTCACTTATTACAAGGACCTATATATACAGCGTCGCTCTCAGAAGCTGCATCCCACTGTTTCCTCAAGTTGCCTGTAGAGTGAACATCTCAGCTAATAATAGACACGCTGTGATTTGAAGACAGAGTGAAATGTTGAGTAAATATGAACAGATTGTTCCAAAGAGGGAGAAATTCAGGTTAATGTGCCCACTGTTAAAATCAAAACGGATAACTTGGGTAGAAGACACAGTCAATTTTGTGTACAGTGTATTGTCCCAAGACCCCTGAGTTCTTGAATGTTCTGTAAAATAAAAAAAATAAAAACTCAACCGTCCCGTACAGGAATGAGTCGCAATTGTTTATTTGTGTTAGATTTGTTTTGGATTTTTGCTTTCGTCTTCACTCCAAGATGATGTTTTCCAGAGTGGTTGATGTAGTGTACCCCCCTCCCCTCCGTTCTCCCCTTCCGCCTCCTCTGCATTATCTCCGCCTATCTGCATTATGCGTCTAAATCTGAAATGGAAGACCCAGAATTATCTCAAAGGCAGATGATGAAGACGGTGGTTGGTAGCAGACAGTCTTCAAATGACTGTATCTTTTATCTGTGTACCTTTTCCAGGGTAAAACAGAAGGAGTGAGGGACTTGAAAAGTGATACCTCTGCGTACCTGCTTAAAAGACTTTTTTTTCCCCTCTCAGCGAGGGATTAAGAGTAGAATGCTTTTTCCTTTTTTTGTGTTATTCTTCACCATTGCACTCCATCCTCCTCATTAAAGACCATGCATATTCTCCCAGGAGAATGCTCCAACATTACAACTTTTCTCCACAGGTACAGCTCTCTGGGGTCCCTCACTTTTTCTCATCCCTTTCTGTCTCCTCGTCTGTGCTCTTCCACCATCTCTTTTCTTCTCCTCGTCTGTCTCCCTCTCCGTCGCCCTTCTTTTCATGCACTTCCCACTCTCTACCCCCTCAGATCCTCCTCTACTTCCTTCCCTCCACCTTTACCTCACTACCTTTTACTTTGGATCGTTCACAGTGCACTCCTTTCGTCCCTCAACCCCCCCCCCCCTCCCCTTCCCAT
>JAPTHA010000017.1:13959126-13975863 GCA_029814585.1 Gymnapogon annona | reverse complement strand
AAAATGACTGGGATTATGCATATTAATACCTCCTCACATGTCATATTTTTTTCACACTTATAAGGTATGTAACCCCGGCCCTTTTTTTCCTGTAATTACAGCCACTGAATGGGAGAAAGAAGGCATGCCATAATTGTTTTTGAGGGAATAATAGCAGTGGCAGAGATAGATTTCAGATGCCATATTTCTACGGAGGAATATAAGTTTCTCCCCCCCTTCCCTGCTCTCTTTCCTAAAAGGACCCTGTCGTTTTCAGAGCTTGCTGCTCCCGGGGTAGTATGCTTTTTATTATTTTTCCAATTAGAGTCAATTGACCTGACAGAATGGAGGGCAATTAGTGATATTTCCCCCTCCTTGCAGGCCTGCGGGGTAATTTGCTGGAGGTTCTCGGCATTGCTTTATGTGGATATACACCCCGCCCCACAAACCCTTTCTGGAGCATAATGGCTTATGATTTTTCAGAAAGCTGCATATCCCCTCTTACTTTATTCTTCCTCCCAGTAAAGTACAATTACAGACTGTTGAAGGGTGTCATCTTTTAAACTGCCTATAATGGTCTCCATTTCTCTCCATCATATGAAAAGAGAGGCTATAGTAGAAGTGCATGGCTTTCAGTATTTATACACAGGAATGAGATCTTTACTGATGTTTAGGGATTGTTGCCAGAGTAGCAAGACTAGCGGTGCTGGTTTCACAGCATATCCATGCGAGGAAGCATAATTGTGTGCAGATCTTTTCTCTCAGCCTATGCAGAATTAACTTATGCAGTGAAAGCCTGACTTACAGAGGAGGAAGAAGAGGTGCTGGCTCGTTGGCTTAAATCCCTTCGTGCTATTGATAAACTTGATGAATGTAATTTGTGCATGCAACCCAGGGTTATTGTCCCCCTCTATACCTGCAATGCCAGAACACTCCGTTCCCGTGTGCGGGAAGGCTCAATGGCACGGTCGGCATTGGCTTCCATCTGAATACCTGTATCTGCCTGTGCCTCCGCTGAGCAGTCTGGCACACAAAGAGAAAAATAATCTTCTGAACTAAGCTTGTCTGGCATATCCAGTGCTGAGTCTATAAGAGCAGAGAAAATCTCCTCAAACTGATGAAATAAATATGCTTAATTTACCCATGCAGAAGCCGCATTGTGGACCGTAAAGGCCAGCAAATAAAAGAGCCATTGGTAGAGTTGTTTGGAGATTGAGAAACAAGACAGTGTTGGTTAGTCAAGCATGCGATGCATATAGTGAAATGCAAATGCACAGAGAGGGGGAGATGCTGCAACAAAAACATGTTTGATACATTGGGTAAAATTTATTCCATGCATGAGAATGTGCCGCCCCAACCCGAGCACATCATTTGCTCAACATTCACTACATCTGTTGTGTTAAGTGACTGTAATTTAGGTGACATTGGCACAAAGCCTCTTAATGTAGCCCCGGTGGACCCCCTGTAAGAGGGGCACACGGGACCAAACAGAGGCATCTCACAGCTGGAGCCGCGTCAAGGATCATTTCCCTCTTCACATGATTAATTACAGTTTGATCACTTGAATCTAAATCTGATTAATTTTGGTCACATGTCAGGGAGGCATCAGTGGTCTATAATGTATACTGTGTTAATCTGTACCAGCTTCTCCTTGAGAATCATTTTATGAGGTTACAACATGTGAAACTAATGTTGTGCACGTGTGAAGTGCTGAAACGATCACTTCATGTCGGCCGTGTGTGAATCTTTGGAATTATCATGTGTAAATTGCGGGGACTGGCAACAGGAATGTGAGACGTGCCTGCTGCGTGATACCCTTATGCGCAGATCATTTCAGATGTACGTTTACTGCGTCCATGAACTATAAGTGCATAGGAGAACTGTGAGTAACAACTGGAAACAGACCGAGCTGTGTTTTAAGGATCTGTACTCATAACAACACCTTCAAAATCCTTGTCACTCACGGCTGTTTTCTTTAACTCCGGCCCTCATGAGAAACACCTCAGGTAAAACACACACACACAAGCACACACACATACATTTTCCCCTTTGACCTTGGGCAAGATTCCTGCCCTAAGTGGTTGTTGTGGAACTCCTGAGTTGTCAAACCCTCACCCTAACCCCCACCCTCATCATGGGTCAAGACATACTGTCAGAACTCATTTTAAAGTACAGCCTTTAATCTTTACTGTGACTTTGCTGTGGCTTATAATCATAATTAATTATGGTTCATATATTTTGGTCAGGTTCAGAATATATATATATATATGTATGTATGTATTGTGAACACATCTCGGGATTTCTGTAAAAAAAAAAAGTGGATCCTTCAACATCCACGTTTCATTTTACTCAGAAAATGTGATTTGGACACGAGATAACAGTAGTTTATTTATTGGATTTTCTCTGAAATTTGTTCAGTGGTATGCAAACATGAAGTTCGTGTTTGGAGGTTGCTGCAGAAGGGGCTTTTGTAATGGCTCCACTTATGCGCGGCTTTACAAAAATGGTAGGAATGCCTTTTGAGTGACAATAGTACAGTGCAAAGAAAATACAGTGAGGTCAGAGGTCACTTTGACAGTACCTGCATGCCCAAAGGCCTCACACTGTTTGCTTCTGTATGCAAATGCACAGGCATGTGGTGGGAGCTCGTCAGTCAAAAGCTGCAGGTTTTCCACCAGTAATTAGATTAGGAGGATAAACACACCAAAGTTAACACGGAAATTAAGGGAAACTGGATGTCCAATATTTTGCATTGTTTGTTTTCTGACAAGAATATCTGGGATGCTGTATTTACGTTTCCCCAGAGGGTGTTTTTCAACTGTCAGATGACGGCTCATTCAAAGTAGTGTAATTTTTCAATTCCGGACGACAAAAGGCGACACGTCCTGAATATCTTGTCAATGTCAAACATTGTTTAGTATAATCAGAATCACCTTGGCTGTGCTTTGTGGGTAAACAGAAGAGGAACTGTAATTGTAGATATGCTGTACGTTTTAACACAAGAACATAAAAGGGGGGCACAACAACTTGGAGGGAAGCTTTGTGAAGTGTGTGAGCTCGGGAACTGTGATCCTCAAGGGCGAATCAGCGGAAAACAAAAGCACACAACAGTCGTGGCCTACATTCGTGTTGGAGTGCTTTCAACGCCAACAGAGCTTATTTTCATACGCCATTAATTGCTTGAATAGATTGCCTGTTGAATTCTTAATGTGCTATAAATTCCATGTTTGTTTTTCCCGAGTTGACAGCACACAGGCATACTGTGTCAGGCCTCGTCCTGTAATCAGCGCTGGCCTTGGAAGAACTTCAGCAAAAAGAAAATTCTTCTGTGTCCCTCTCTCTTTAACTTTATGTTCTCATTGACTATTGTGCGCGGGTTTGTTACTCTTTCCGATCCCATCATAATGGCATCTATCCATTACATACACGCCGTACATCAATGGCCTTGAACAGCAGCGGGATTTCTTTGTGCTCATCATTTTTCTATTCACACAGTAGCTGTGAAAGCTGGAGAGGGTCACTGAAACGGCGTGCAGCATCGCCAAACAGATTATCCTGCAGCACGGAGAGGAAGTTGGACAGCGGTGAAGGGACATCTCCGGTTTTTGTCTCCTCAAAGTGCAGAATCAGTCATCACTCCAAGGCTTTTACCTGTAGGAGTCAAACCCTTCTTCCAATCCATTTTAATGCATAACCAGCAGGGCTTTCCTTTCCAGCTTAATTCATACGCAGGGACTTTGCATGTTTTAAGCTCTATGCAAATATTATTGGATTTTCTGAGGATTTGGGCGGATTTCCTGCCATGGATTTTCCTTTACAAATGTCTTTAGAAAATAAAGTGAACCTATTTTATTTAAATTCGGTTTAAGAAGGCAAACAAATATTTAGAAGCTAAAAATATTGAAGAGGGATCTTGTCAAGTAGGGACTGAACTTTTTTTTTAAATTCTTTTGCCCATTGCTGGCGTTTACTTTCCCTCTAATCTGCCAAATGAACTGCCTTTTTTTATTATATTCAGGTTGAGCATATTACACATGTGGCGCGCTCTCACAATGTCCAGATGCAAAAAAGAAAAAAAGAAGGGATTATAGTCCTACATATCTGTGTAATGATCCTCGGCATTGTTTTTCAGTGGCCTTGACAGTATGTACATGGACCCAGCCTTGAAAGGCAGCAGTGACAACATCACATCCTTGAGCGAACCAAAAGGCTGTCCAGAATAATGGTCTGCTGTTGCAGTCATGTCATCTGAGAGGGCGTTGCGTTCAGTAGCAGGAGTGAGGAACAGGAAGGGGGTCTGTTTGGACATGACCGTAGCGGGTACATCATCCCCTCCAGCCATTGGAAGATGACACTGGAAATTGAGAACCCATACGCTGACAGGTACAGCGAACCCCTAACAGCCATTTTCAAAGCACCTCAAAGCAGAACAGAGTCACAATGGCGACTCAGTCCACCACCGAGCTAATGTCCTGACAAAAACCTCAATCAAGAAATGCTATGAGTGGAATTTGAGGTGCGTATGTTTTTGATTAGCACTCCCTCTCGTACTCGTACTGCTTCTGCATCGCCGTCTTCACCGGTGCCAGCACTCCCGATGTTAATGTTTTCCCAAACAAACTGCTCAAATTCCCCGTATTTAAAACATTACGCTCCTGCTCTCGCAGCGTAGAGGGCACAGATTTAATGACCATCTCTCACACCCTGTTCGCCTCCTTGTGTCTCTGCCCTTCATTTCTCTCATAGTTTAGTCTGTTGGTGGCTTTTCAGACAGGGTGGGGGGTGGGGTATGGGGGGGCTGGATAGGCCCTAGCCACAAGCTGAAGGCTTGATTACAGTCCTGGCAAGAGAACAGAAAGCTGAGGGGCAGAAGGGATGGAAGGGGATGGGGGGAGAGATGGAGGGACCTCAGGCCTTTACTAAAAGCAGCTGTGGAGTGGGCGGGGGTGAAGGCCCTGTGTGCTCTTTAAGGGCTCAGGCAGACTGACCTCAGCAGGGCTACACATGGAAACGCTAAGACATCGTTCATGTTTGCTAACCTGGCATGCAGACCCATGACGTTACGACATAGTGTGTGCCTTATTTAGATTCCTATGTAAACATCAGTTTGACTTTATCACAATTTGGGTTTGATTTTAATAGCTTAGTCATCGTTTCTGCCAGCTAAGGTGACATAGTATGAGTAACAACTAAAATGTGCAAACAGGATGACATTGCTGTGAATGAGCAGTGAGACGATCAAACAGGTTCTAAACAAGTCAAGGGTTTAGACCAATGGTTCTCAAAGTGGGGTCCATGGACTCCCGGGAGGTTTGTAACCCACAAAGCCTGTGCTCTGAAAAATAAATTGCTGTAAATTATAACATTAGGCTAGTAGCGTTGAATTGCATATCTACAGATGGGGACCATTTATGCCAATAAAACAAGCATGTTGTGTCCATTACTTCCACCCACATTAGTTTGGGGCCAGTAGAAACTCTGATATGATTGTGACACATCATGTAAATCTGTCATGAGTCTCTCTTCGCTCAAGGATTATCCCAGCGTGGTATGGAAGATATCTGCAAATGGTGATTATGTTGTTTAACACAGCAATGTAATGTTTAGAAATAGTAACCTCAGGCATCCTCTGAATGGTGCAAATTCTTTTATAAGTACCTGTCGATCATCTGAATGCAGGACTTACAAATCCAGAGGTCCACCTGATCTGTCACATGTCCATATGCCTACTATTAATACATGGTATGTTAGCACATCGTAGGTAAAAATTGTGTTACAGTGAATACAGTATCTCTGAACAATATCATTATTATAGCATACTAAACTGTATTGTGGTGGGAAATACATTCCAGTTCTATATGTTTATGTTTATCATTCAGTCTTCACCAAATGCCGCAAAGTGTCCTCCTCATTGGTGTTATAGAGATTGCCTCAAAACTACTGGCTCTATTACAGTGGGCACAATACAGGGACAGCATTTCTCTACAGGGAATAATATAGTGGGTTAACTTACCTTTATGTAATTTTTATTATTTGTTGTATTTCAGGCAGTCTATTCCACTTGCACTACTTTCACATGAGCTCAAATCAGAGCATAATGAGCTGATTCTTCCACTACTCAGCCTTAATATTTGGTTAGTTAGGTGGTGCATGTGGAGAAATATGTAAATATATGAAATAATAGGCTTGAGCCCTATAATGTATTCTATAATACTTACATGAAATGATTTGGAAAAAATACTAGACCAGCCATAATAAATACAACATTAGTAGCATTCAAATTCAATGTGAATCAATAAAGAACCCCTGTGGGAAAGTACATAAATACTTAGACTTAGAGACTTCCTTTATTGTCATTACACAGACACACACAATGAGTCTGGTAACGAAATGTCATAGAACATGACTTAAACTGGAACAGTCACTATGAACCACGTCTAGAAGTGCAAAAAATGTCTTATTCCTTCTAGGATACAGGTTCATTCGTTCATTTTCTGCTTAAACCTCTGGAGGGTCACAGGGATATTGGACTCCATCCCAGCTACTGACAAAGATGTAATCTGGATGTGTCATAGTCCACAACAGGGCTACGAGTACATATTATTATGAACATATGTGTAGTCAATGTTGAGAATACGAGTGAGACCTTGGAAAATTCTGTCCGCCATAACAGGTCGCTCTGATTTACACAGTTTATTGGATTATAGGTGTTTTAATCCTCAATGTATGACTACTCACATTACAGAATTCCCAAATATTAGTAATTACCACACTTAGCAAGTCATATCAACACTATTAAACTTGTACAAACAGGATTAAACTGGGTAGAAATTTAAATGAGCCAGAGTTTTTCCAACTCAAGACTCGAAATAAAAATAAAAAACAGTTAATATTGTGCACAATTGCCAATGTTTTTATAGGTAAAAGCTTGTATCTGAGTGTAACAACAAACACTCAACCTCAAGAACTAATGAATCTGGCTATTGATGCATCAGTACTTGGAGTGACTTGATAATCTCTTCTCTGAAGCTTTCATCTATTCAAAACAAAGAAGAAGAAAAAAGAAAAATGGTGATGAGCAGGATGCGATAGTGCTGCCAGAATAATGATATATTCAAAATAATGGCGGTGAGAGAGCTCCCTAATGGCAACGCCGAGTATTGTAAAGCAACGGCAACAAGGCTGAACTTGTGTGGTGGATTTATATGGCCTACGACTCCCACTGTTTTCCTCACAATCCAGGGGGTATAGTGTTCCGACACATAAAAGATGTGCAATAGTCAACATGGTGTCCTAGTATAGTTTTCTCACACTCCCACAAACCGTCTGCCAAATGCAACAGTATCATGTGATAAGAAAGCACCCGAGAGTCTAAATTTGTAAGGATCTGTACAGGATGCAAAACAAAATTATTCAGGCGTGCCGTTTTTGTGTTAACACCTTTACATTTCACTTAAGTGTACTGTGATTTTGGCACGGCAACACAAACAGAGCACGCTTCTGATGGCGGTTCTTTTGCCCTTCGAGTTGACGAGGACAGTCTGCTTTATTAAAGGGATATTCCATCCAAACACAGGGGTCCGTTGGTGTCCCCGTTTTGATTGACAGCTCGTCTCCGGCAGAAAATCAAAGCAATCTGGGATGCATTTGGATTAAAGTGAGAGGGTCATCCTCAAAGGCTGAGGTTAGGCTCACTGTGTGGATTCTCCTACTGAAGTAACACACATTTGGGCACGGATCAAGTGCCTTTGTTTCAGAACAGGGCTTTAATGTGAAGATAACATGTTGTTGTTTGGAAATGTTGAAATGCAATCTTAAGTATCCCTCTTGAATGTGAATCATCTCATTACCAGGCCTTCTCACACTGAGATAATGTGAAGCATAATGTGTTTTATATCATCATGGTATGAAACAGGGCCAGCAGTGCACTGTGTAAAATCCCCTTCAGTGGCATTATTTTGGTCGTCAGTAGCATAAATTTGGATGTGAGAAACATCAAAGCTCCCATATAAATGCCTTTCTCTTCATGTTGTCATCCTATCTTTGAATCACTCCCCCTCCCCCCTAGGGCCATGGTTATTTACATTTTCAAATCTGCATTTTTCATATAGATCTGTCTGCCTCTGATTTTAATATCAGTGATGTTTCCCACGACACCTTTTGTTTTATTATGCATTATGAATTTCTTCCCCTCTCACTCCTCCCTCTCTACTGCTCTCTCTCCCTCTCACCGTCTCTCTCTCCTTCTCTCTCTCTCTCTCTCTCTCTCTCTCTCTCTCTCTCTCTCTCTCTCGCCTCCATCTTTTTCTAATCCCTATCCCCCACACTAGGCTTATGAGTCCCAGTGTTTTATCATGGGGAGAGAGATTTATCATTTCAATCTCATTTCAATAAATAAAATAATCTCTCTTCCCCTGTACGTGACAGCAGCTAATAGTATTTTGTTATCGTGGAGTGAAACTTTGCAGACTTAGTGCACTTGCTGAAATGCTTTGCATTGGCATTCTGTGGCAGAATACAGTAGCTTTGCTGGTATCGCGGGGAATACGTACAGCATTGTAAACGGTGCACAAGTACGTTTAAAGAAGTGTGACTGCAGCCCACTTCATTAAAGTAATGCATGATGTTCAACATTTTAGTTGCGGTTGTGATGGTTGTAATCATGTATCGTGGTTCTGTTACAGCATGAATTTATTGCATGTTACAATGGAAGCGCTGTCTTTCACAGGTTAAATGCAACATCATGTTAAATGGTTAGTAATTAAATGAATAATGCACTTACTGGATTTGGTTTGTACCTATTTAAGTGGCAGTATAGGAGCCCACTTGTACCAATTCCATCCTCTTAAAAGCTACTGGGCTGCACTCATGTATGCTTTTATCTTTCAGCCAGGATATGTTCTTAAAGCACGGTCTGTCAGATCCGCCTGCACTGTGGTGTGTAGAAGAACAAGAGCAGCCATCAAGACGACAGTTTTATTTTAATTGCTATCTCCCTTTCCTCCCGGTCCTTCATTTTCCCTTACCCCTGGAGCAAATCAACAGAAAAAATGTAAAAGGACTGACAGGAAAACAATTGCGTTTCAAATTGAACTCCCTGCAGAGTGTGTTCACTTCCTTAACCTGACATCCCTCCCTTCCCCACACATGGCAGAGGAGAAGGCGAGGCGAGCGGCAGCCACACTAAAGCCGAAGAGAGGGGGGAGACCGTCCTTTTGAATATGTGTTTTCTGTTTATCATTAGCTGACTGGGTGCTTCATCATTCGGCGAAAATCCCTATCTGCTGAACATAAGGCCGAGAGACAGCGGGGAATCAATCTTTTGTGCTTGGGCAGATAAACACAGGACGCAATCAGGGGGAGACGGAGCGACGGAGCAGGCCGCGGGACTCACGCCGCCGGTGATGGATGGCGGAAGTGAAAGTGTCAGGATGGCATTATGCAAATGGGGGAGGCATCCGAGCATCGCCCCGGTGATTATGGGAGATGGGAGAGCAGCCTGTGGTCCCCCTGGCACCAAGGCAGCCATTTTGGGGGCTCGTTGTCTCCTAGTGGAGCTGGGAAGAGGGGGGACGGGGGGTGAGATGGAGGGGTTGATGGGGGAGAAAGAAAGAGGGAGGAGATGAAGGAGGAGGAAAAGGGAGGGAAGAACGTGTCACGGTATCATTCCCTCACACGCACCACCACCTCACCCCTCACCCCCATCCACCCCTCCTTAAAAAATAAATAAATAAATAAAAATAAAGGGGGAGGAATAAGTCTATAAGCAGAGTGAGAGGCATCTGTGTCATTTACTGAAACAAATGACCAGCCTTCTCTTTCTGTGGGGTTTGAATGAGGAGGAGGACGAGCCCGGCGAATAATAGAGATAGAACACTGATGGAACAGTCATAAATAATGAACTTGAACTGGACAGAAATAAAAGCCAGTTAGGGCGATGGCAGTGGCGGCAGCGGCTGCATTTTCAACCAGTCAAAATGACTGCATGTGGAGCAGCTCTCAGAGGCCAACGTGACCCCTGGGTACAATGGCATCCATTCCAGCTGTGTCACTTTCACAACCACCTCGACTCATTCTCACACATTCCCGTCTCAATGACAAGCGAGCAGGACACACACTCCCCCCTATAATGACCAAGGATGCTGCTTGTATTCAAATGAGGGTTGAAGTGAGAGCAAGGCAGATACTTCAGGGAGCAGCCAGGCCCAGAGGGGAGATCTAGCCACAGTCCCCGCTGTACCATTACAGTAAGATTGGATGAAGATGGAAACATGGAAAATATGATAGTGTGTGTGAGTTGATGGGGACGGCGCAAGGAGAAAGCGGCCCAGATGATCTATGTGCGTGAAGCGCCGCGTGTTTGTGTGCGTCTCCAAGACTGATTGGGAGTCGTCGTGTGTTTTGCGGGTGAAGTGAAATTAGCAGCTGTAGTCGGATGAGTCCATTTTTCTCCCTGTTTACACAAGACGAGAGGAGTATGTTTGTGATATCAGAGAACAGGAGAGAGCGGGTAATCATATGTCTTACGATGAAAGTCTGCCGTAATCATGTCGTCATTGTTTCTGCATCAGAAAACAATTAAAAACAACCATCCAGTCAGAGTCTTTGTACGTGCAATTTGCTCGTCCCGTTTCTCCCTTTGAGTCCCGAGTGCAGTTTTCGTCCCATGTCCCAGGGAGACAAAGCGGGCTCAAGTGCCCGTCCTCCACCTCTAACTTTACCGCTCGCCACAACACACAGACAATACCACTCCGTTCCGCCTGATTGGATCCATTTGCATTGGACACCTCCTCTGCATATTGATTGATGGGTTTAATCAGCGAATCAGGGGGAGCGCTCAGACATCAATCTCTGTCAGGCCCCTACCTTTTTTCCGAGCCTGTGATTCCCTGCTAGGACTCATCAAGGAAAGCAAGTTTAGACAGAGAGGGAGGAAGAAAGGAAAAAAAAAAGAGGTGAGGAGAAGGAACAGAAGCGAAAGAGAAAAGGGGGGGGAGAGAAAAAAGGGAAAAGCATGAGGGAGTGGAGGTAGAGAGTATTAGAAATACTTCTGTGGTGGATTTCTCTGACTGGCCTGAGTAAAAGCAGATCAGGTGTAGCGTAAAGGAAGGATGGCCAACTGTGAAGCCAGGGAATTTCGAAATGAAATAACAGCTAGACGGAGCAGATCAGATTTTTTTTTACGGGTTCTACATGTACAATAATGCAGAAAATGTATGAGCTGGGTGTAAAACACACAAAAAAAATTTCAAGTGTGTAGTATTCAGAGCGATGTGCTGTTTTAGAGTGTGTTTTACACAATTATTCACCGTTAATTGAAGAAATAATTTGACAACTTAATGTATACAATGCCGCCTTTACAGTAGAAAGTATGAGAGGCATTTTCACGTCTTCGCCTCGTCGTCAAATTAAAATTATACCCCATTTTCTCACCACACTAACTTTGGCACGTAAAAAAGAGAATGACAAAAACAGTTAACTAATTGGCATCAACCAGCTCGAGTCTTAAGAGCGTTCTTCTTCCTGTCTAATTTCACAGGTCCTACAACAGGTGTAGCTGTCAAAGTCACAGGATCAATAGAAAGGGTTGGAAAAACAGCCTTTTTCACTCCTCTCCCCGCTGTTTGCGTGCGCCGGCGCGTGTGTTTGTGTGCTGCCGGGCACGCGCTTGCGCCTCCTTGTCTGCGTGCGTGCACAGTTGTATATATAGAAGGTGTTAATTGAGTTGTGATTGCCATTGTGTGCCTCATCAGGGGATGTTTGAGACCCCCCTTCAACCTTCCCATGTCAATGTGAGAGTGTACCTGTGACAAGTCTGGCTGACAGATACTTCGTTTCCTTCTCACTTGATAATTACTGTAATACAAACTCAATTAAAAGTAAGCAGTTGAGAGAAGAAGAAGAAGAAGATGATGAGTTTGATTAAAATATGAATAAAAATACAGATGTCTGAATACATGTTTTTACAGGTCTCCGTCTCTACATTGTGTGAGATTTGCACACATTGCGCAGGTGTCTCGCTTCTATAGCACAGCTCAGAGTCAATAGGGTTCAGACGACGCGGTGTTAATGCCGGCACGAAGCTGGGAGAGTTTGGGTTTTGTAAAAAAAAAAAAGGAAGAAGAAGAAGGTGTAAAATTTTAATAAATTCTCCAGTTAACAATAAATGAATGAGTGACAGTTTTAGACCCGGTCTTTGTCATGAGCAAACACACAGTGCTGAGGTTGCGACCAAATTACTGTCATGGAACAACATCACACGCAGCCAGTAAAACAGTAAATGAACTCTATCCTCCTGTATTTCAGCGTTTGTTCAGCATAAGAGTATTTTTTTTTTCTATTAAACTCAATTACTTCCTGTGTGAACTTGGCCTTGACGGAAATGGTTCCATAATTCAATTTTAGAGAAAAAGAGAGAGAGAGGTTGTTTTGGGGGGCTAAAACATTGCAACATTCTCGTTTTTTGGAGGAAGAAACTTTTAATACCCACAGCTCTTAATGACGGCACTGCAATTAGAGTGGCTGCATTTTTTGCTCTAGCCGCGAGTCAAAGGAAAACAAATAAAGCAGCTCGATTTAGAAACCTTATTAGACTTTGAGTCCCTGAGCAATTAAAGTATTACAGCTGAAGTGCTTCTGTGAACCCACCGATGGAAAGCATTTATAGGTGGTCTCTTACTTTACTGGTGGTCTGTTACAGGGCTTTCTCTCTCTCTCCCTCTCTCTTTTTCTTATTTGCACTCTTCAGAGCTGCAATTGTTTCATTGTTTATGTGTAAGCATGTTATGAAAGACTCGGGTTGTAAAGCCCTTTCTCCGTTTATAGTGTCTGTCAAGGACAAATTGTGCATGTGCCGCGTGTTGCTGATAGTTCAGACCCCAAAAAATATGGCACTGCGCATGACACTGGCTTAAAAAATTTTGTCAGTTAGGATATGATTTTGGAAAAGGAGGGATGATTTCAACACTGGCATCTTTTTAGCATTCATATTTTAATCTTCTATCTCCAGCATTTGCCTCACACTGTGTCTAAATTGGCTTGGCTGTGATGATGCCCTTTGCAATGCAATCTCTCCAATTTGATGCCTTATCAAATTACTAACCCAGAGGAAATTAATGGTATCATCTGTGTCAAGGCATTGATGTAGTTTCACTTAGCCTGAAACACTATGGTCCTAATTGAATGATTAGATTCCTCTAGATTTTCTATCCATCTCCGTACTAATTACAATTGAAGAGGAAAACTGAGTGCCTTACATATCAATTTAACAAATAAAACCAGGTAAAAAAAAATAATAATAAAAAATTAAAAGATGTTTCTCTCATGCAAAATTTAATAAAACATAATTGTAATTGGCTATAATTGGAGAGGAAATGTTCCTGGAGATGAGCGGAATTTCATTTTCTTAGGTATGTTTTATTTGAATGAATTATACAACAGTTTTTGAGGCGAGAGCACAGCAGTAAAAGACAAAATCCTGATGTGCCACTAGGGGGGGTGGTGATGCTTTTCGGGCTGAGCAACCACTTGGGATGGAATGCATAAAAAAAATACACTCTAGAGTTGCCTCTCTCTCTCTCTCTTTCATTCACACTTGTACTTAGTTTCCCACAATGGAGAGAGAGAGAGAAACAGAGGGAGGATGGTTGGGTTTTTAATGCAAAAAAAAACAAAATTAGTCTCGCACTGCTCTATCTTGACAAACTTCTGCTATAGTTTCACCCCGCGTCTGTTAATACCATAATCCCCCCTCTCGGCAGTGACCTCCTTTTCTCGGACCTTTTCTGACACCTCCTGCTCTGGCCACCTCCACTGCAGCTCCTCCCCTCTGATCACTCAGCGAGAGCCCCCCCGCCATAATTGACTAATGACCCCATATCAATATTTGGCTGTGGTCATAGGCTTTCAGTACTGTTGTAATTTAAAGTGGATTAGTGTTCGCCTCAGCACGTTTCTTTTGGCAGCCGGCCAGTGGGACGAGCTTTTGATAACAGGTTCCTTCTTGCGTGAGTGTGTGTGTTTCTACTGTTAAGTGTGTGTGTGTGTGTGTGTGCGCGCGCGCGTGCGAGTGTACTTTGTATGTGTTTGTGTGAACTACATAAGCTGCCCATTGCCCTACGGGACTTATAGACACTAAAAAAGGCTGCAGTTTTTCCTGATGAGGAGATGGGAACACACACAAACACACACATTTGCAAAAGCTGGCTGACTAACTTACTGCCTGAGCCTGTTTCTGTGAAATGTCGAGGTCTCAGTCCAAGTATTTTCGCTGCTCTCCCACTGTGATCTACAAAGAAGGTGGAGACCTGAATAAAACAGACTGAACACTTGACAGTTCATTTTTGAGACGATCCAAGTCTTATTAACAGATCAGATCGACCTTTGTGCTCATGTGTTGGTGTATGCTGAGTGAAAGCAAAATAATCACTCTTTGAGAAAATATATGCAATTTTTATCTAAATTAGCAAGAACCTTTCAATGCTACAAATAAACTAGTATTTTCTTCATAAATTCAAAAAAGGGTTCTGATGTAAAGCACAGAATTTATAAACATATGTCATATTATTATGTCAGTCAAATTGAACACAACACATGGCAAATATAACAAGACCACTGAAAATATAATTTTTTTTCCATAATAAATGTGTACCCAGTGTGAAATTTTGAAACGGAAACTTTGCAGAAACACAATGTAACATTGATGAGAATTGATGTTTTCTGGACTTTTCAACATTAAAACATTTGTGCCATTAGAAAGTAATGAAATGTAAGTAATTAAAATAGTAACATTACTTACCTATTGACTAATCGATTAAACGCAGTAACTTGCCAACAATATCCCAAACAGTCGAATACTAACTTAACGAGGCTAAAGTATTCCCTTAATGCAGATTTTTTTTCCCCCTCTTCTGTCTCTGTTCTCTTATGTCAGCACCATTCAGACACATCCACCATGTTCAGACTTGTCTGGATACACTGTCTGGCTTTTTCGGGGCGCTAAATAAACCTTACAGCTTTACTATGGCAATACCCACACACACACCCAGACAGACAGACAAACATACAGAAAGAGAAACCAAAAAAAAAACAATTCTGACCTTCTTCTGTCTCACCTGCAGAGCGCACAGTGTTTATCTCGTTCGCTGCGGAATGTTTGTGTAACTGAACAGTACGCTGATCGAGTTCAAATCACAGAAGGATAATTAAAACATGTTGATCCCTTCAGTCATGGGAAAGGGGCAGATTTATTAATGATACACTTACTACAGCCCGTGGACGGCGTGGATGGTGTGCACGGCGAGAAATGGTAATATTGCATGAAATCATTGGTTAGATTGTCATTTACCTGCAGGCCCGTGCCAGTGTGAGTGGTCTTTCATGTAAATGAATTTGTCTAGAGAAATGAGAGAAATGAGAGACAGAGGGAGGAGTGAGAGATGGAATTAATAGCTTCGGGTCATGGGGATAATGATTTCTTCATGGACCCAGTCAGAGTCAAATGGCCCAGGCCTCTCGTTTGGGTTTTTGAAAAGGCAGAATGAATGCAAGGGTGAACATTACATTGAACAGGGGCATTTATTGAATATGTAAACGCATTTGGTTTTATGACAGGGTCTACATGCCAACAACGCTTCCAAATGACCCACTTTGTATTCACGCAATGCAAATTTGCCGCTGCATCATTAGATCTCATTGATTGAGTGGTGCTCGCGTATGTTGAACAAGAGGACATATAATTTGATCATCATATCAAAATATTATGAAGTGTAGCGTGTGAAAAAAATATTACTGAGTGAATTCAACCTGATTTTTTGAACTGATGGGTCAAGTTCTGCAGATATTTACTTTGTTTGAGTCAGAGGTCGCAAAAGAACACACACTATTCAAGTAAAAGCACAGATCAGTATCATTAAAAGGACGGACTTGGCTTCTGAAATTAATGGTAGGTATAAAAGTCTTCATTTAAAGGACGTTTCTACTCTGTGTGTTCAGTGTCATGGCAATATTAATGTTGAGTGTGTACTATTAGTGATAACTAGACATGACGGTGTATTGTAACCTAATGATCATGTCTCCTACTTACCTTTACAGTAGCCACAAAGACACAAAGATGAAAGCAATTATTACAACCAGTGTTTGTGTTTTCGTTGTTTTGGTTTTTTTTGGTCCATCTGTTCCAGGCTTTGAATAGATTTAACCCTAGTCCACACTCAGAAGATGTGACAATAATGCGCCTCAACACTGGATGCCACCTGCTATTAAAACAAAAAAAAAAACACACCCAAAAAAAAGAAGAGGATAAGGAAGTCTGTTCTGTAACTAAAACTTATGTGGTGAACTCCAAAGAATGGATGCTGCCTCTATAGACAAAAAAGATTAATTTTAAAGTAGCGAAAACGTAATTGTGAATACAGTTTTAGATTCAATTTAAGTTATATCCCCACAGAGCTTAAATCACACTGACTACAATAAAAAAGCACACACACACACACACAATATGCTGCAAATAGTCAATTCAATTTTCAGTATCAGCAACAGAATGTGAACCATTATGATGATACCTTTGCTTGTGTGTCATCTTGTTTGTTCCCTTCTGTTTGTTTCATGTGATATTGAGCTCAAGGGATCAACTTTTATTATGGTCTAGTATGTTTAGGCTGAAGTTGGCTTGAGGTTAGGAAGGAGCGATCGACATTAAAACTAGTGAGGACATGTAAGGAATGGAATGAAGCGGAAGCATTAAAATGTACATCCCCC
>JAPTHA010000017.1:13933959-13952202 GCA_029814585.1 Gymnapogon annona | reverse complement strand
TGTGTGTGTGTGTGTGTGTGTGTGTGTGTGTGTGTGTGTGTGTGTGTGTGTGTGTGTGTGTGTGTGTGTGCGTATGTGTGAGTGAGAACGTGTGTACTGGAAAAAAAAAGAGTAAGAGATATGCCGCTGAATATATTGTAACATCAGCAAAGTAGCAGCATTTAAGTAACTTATAGTGCCATATGTTGTGTGTCCCTGAGTTCATGTACATATATTGCATGTGTGTGGGTGTGTTTTTGTATTTCTGGTATGCAAAGTTTGCTTTTTGAAAAGATTTGTCATTGTGTTAATGGCTCTGGGTATATAATTACACTTGACTGTTCCGATGTAAAACAGATAAAAGCACTGCACTTGTTAATCTGTGGTTGTAGTCATTTGTAATGGGCGTCAGAGTCGAGTGTTACTGAACTCCATGGAGGAATAAATGAATGCAGATCTCGTGAATTGTAGTAGGGTATTCCTGTGTAAGGAATTTTAGATTGGTGAAATTTAATATCTAATGCAGAATTTCCCATACATTCTTAGTACAGTCATCCTCCGCAGTGACCTAATGATGTAATGTCAGTCCAGATATGAAATCCCCCGGTTCATCTTCTCAGTCTGCAGATCAGAGACCACCCTCCCACTCAGTATTGTGCGTGTGGTCTGTGCCTTCTTACCTCAGCCCCTCTTTTGAAGCTTAGGCTCGGGCTTATCAATGGTAAGTGATACAGACAGATGAACCCATGGACAGCCAGGTACTGGAGGGAGTTTCACTACTGCTTATACACTCAGTGAAGGCCACATTTAACCCATTCAACGCATCTAATACATCCCCAAAGAATGTGCAATTACACAGAGAAGTATCAAATGCTTAACGCTTAAGTAGAATCTGTGAAGTAAAAGGTGCAGGATGTGTGTCAGTGGTAGCTTGGGATTATTCACATTGTATTTACTGACTACATGTGTATTGTGATGAAACAGCTGCAAGTGGAAAACAACGTGATTGTAAATGTTAACATTGAATGAGATTTACCTAATGTTGAGTTAGCTATAAAGAGTGCTTGTCAATTGTATTATTCTAGACTGATATAAAAGTGTATCAATAAATGGCTGTTATATTGAATTATTGGATAAGTAACCAGCAGTTAAAAGACTTCTGTGTTTTCTGATATTTACTGTTTCCCCATAAAAAAGCCATAACTATTCCAAGGGGCAAAGACCTAAACCTCCAAATTAAGCTAATAAGTACTTTAAAGTTGTAATACCACAGGATCCATACCATTGTGAATCACTCACTAATAGGATGCTGATTGCACGAGACACTGGGGTCAGAAAGCACATATCACAGTGTAATATCCGAGTCTCTGCGCTCGTTTGTCAGTGAGTGTGAGAGATTGAATCCTCTTCCATGTCTGCAAGTGAGCCTCAGGTTAGAGATCCGAGCAGGGATTCAATCCTCCATGTCTCAGGTTCAGGCTGTCGATAGATTTGACTTAATTTGTCCTATACTCCTCTACAAATCAACTCCTCACTATTATTTATTGGACCTTTTGGCAGCTTCTGTTGTCATTAGGTTATAGAAGTTGTGAGAATAGTGGAGTTAAATTATATTAAAGAATCGTAGGGGTTACATGATGTGAGTAAATAGACACAGATGGGGAGTAATGACTCATTTCAGGGATTCAAGTTAAAGGTCCGAGTTTGGATTCAGTCAACCATCTCCACTTAGAGCTTATGTAGCAGACGAATCACATAATGGATTTGTCATTTCTTCACTTCTGTTACATCAACCTAAAATTTCTTTTGTCCTTACCATTAAATTTAAATAAAAACTAGACTGATAATTTCACATAGGTGCAATAAGTAAGGTCTTGTCTTAACTTATAACAAATGAAAAAAAAAACTATTTGAAGATCATTATTTATGTGAAGGATGGTAAATCGACTACACTCATACAGTTCTTTTCTACACATGTTATGGTTCTCAAAGCGCTTTACACTGATTCACATCTACCCATTCACACACCAGTGGGAGGCTGCTACACCATGCCAGGCCCCACTGGGAGGAATTTAGGGTTCAGTGTCTTGCTCAAGGACACTTTGACATGTGGAGAGTGGTAGCCAGGATTCAAATCGCCAACACTTCGGCCAGTTGACTACCCACTCTACCAACTGAGCCACAGCCGCCCACGCATGGAGGAAGAATGAGGATTAGTTTCTTGAACGAGGATCTAAAAATGCAATAATGGGGATCAGCACCAGTGGACCATGAGTCCAAGCACGTGGCCTGGGTCTTTCAGTGTCCCAGCATCACTGACACAAACATCTACAACACCTTTGTCAGAGAGTCAATAACATGATTAACACTCTTTCATTTGGGCCCAGTTCACCACTTTCGCAGCCAATTGGCTTGACAGTCATTACCTAACTAGTAAATCAAACAGCCCTGAAACAAGTACATAACAGAGGCGGCGAATGAATGGCTTTACAAAAGCAGTGAGCAGCAGGAAGAGGAAACAAGTCGGCCTGTGTTTTTACACAGACTCAATCTAAATGGCAACTAAACATATGTTACAGAAAATGAGCCTGTAAAACATTTTTCTACACCCCCCCAACCCGAAAAGCTCCAGCAGTGAGTGTCATTCAAGATGTGGCCTTTCTACATCCATAAAGAACACATAAAACACACATTGTGCTCTCGTAAACTACTTACAGAGGTGAGATTTATGTGCAGGGGTCTGGATTTCTAAATAGAGAGTGTCCTGTCTGTCGAATTTTTGAATGATTGTGATTTATATTGACACCGAACTGGAGTGAATACCAATGTGATTGCTTTGGAATTAGAAGGTAATATTTAATTTCTAAAGTGTTTGGAGTGCATACTGGAAGAGGATACCCTCATCACCTCAACAGGTTTTATTAAGAAGAGGCAGTGTTCATCATCAGTACTTTGTCTTAGTGTGTGTGTGTGTGTGTGTGTCCGTTTTTTTAACTCCCATTGTCATTTTTGAGAAACAACAGGTCCTCTAAGGAGTCGGGCTAAATGTGTGTGCTATCAAGCGTACAGTGATTAAACACTCCTTTGCTCGTACAAAAACCAAACTTTCATTCTACGAAGAGGAGTGTGTGGTAAAGTCTCCCTGAACGAGCTGAGGCGATCACCTATGCTTTAACAGAGAAAAGGTTGAATTCCCTCTGCAGCAGGAGGTGTTTCTGCTTTCGCTAATGTGTCTTTAATGTAGCCTCTTACACCTTGGCCGTGAATATCAAAACGTTTAAAGCGACCCGCTCACTGGAGGCACAAGTGAGTCTTGTAAAATGAATTATTAATGCCATGCGAGGCTCCTATTTGACTGGGAACAATGTAACTTGCACTGGTGAATTCGCCTGTGCTCTTTAAAAATCAAGGTCTCTCTGCTCACTTTCATGTTCCGACGACGCTTCGGTCTCCAAAAGCCACAAGACATTCCTTGATTGCCCGTGATGTCCAAGTCCTTCTCTGAGGCACCTCACTCCTGTCGGGACAGAGCACGTTATTGTTGGGATACCTGCATAGTTGCATGATTGGTGTCAAATAAACACAGTGCTGAGCTACAGTGCTAGAGGTCTTTTTACCTGTAATTATGGCATGGCTAGCTTTCCACTGTGGGACGGCTGCCAGCTTGCTTTGGCTTTTATGGGGCTTCTGGTCCTTTCTTGTGGTTGTCATGCTGCAATTAAAACTGTCTCCAATCGCTGGGTGGCAAAAGGCGCTGAGACAGACTCTTGTCTCTCTCACACACAGGCACACATATGCATGTGTATGAGTACACATACACCCAAATACACACACACAAACACACTGTGGAGCCTCTGGCTGGAGGCGATGGGAAAGCGTATGATATAGGAAAAACATAGTTAATTACATTTGACAGGTATCTATTAAAGTGCATTCTTAGACCTTAGAGGCCTTCACACATCTAATGGAAACACACACTCAACTGCTGCCCATGAATAATAGGGCTTCCCAGCCAAAAGCTTTGGTTCCCCCCCCCCCCCCTTATCTCACCAACATCAAGCGTCTGTCAACGAATAGACAAATCACCACTAATCAAATCCACAAAAGTATAAACCAAGGTCTTATACTGGTATTCAGATGCTTTTTAATTAGTTATTCAAAGATTCTTTTCACTTTTAAGTGAAAGAGTACTTGAATCCCTCCTCCACAGAAGCACCAACTCGCCCGTTTATTACAGACAATAGTAGTATGATTGTAATCATGGCACTTTGCTCTGATTTTGCAGTTAAAGAAAAGATGTATGCATTGCAGATATACTTGAATCATGACCCGCAGGTGAAATGTCCAGATGAATCTGTCCAATTAGCAGGGATATTTGTCAGCCTTTTAATGTTAAATCCGTGCATCTGCCATTTGTCTGTCTTCTCCCGCGGTCCGTCTTCTATCTCTGTCTGCTTTGTGGGTTCCCCTGTCTGTCTCTCTTTTCTTTACCAGCCTTTCATCTAATCTGCCTGAAGACTCAAACAGATCAGCTGTCAAAATCCAATTTAGTATAGCTTGATACAAAATATTCCAGATGACAATAATGGAAACAGCATTGTTAAAAAAATTAAAAAAAAAACAAAAATGTGGTGCTGCATGGTGTTCAGGAACAATTAGACTACATAAACGATTATGTGCACCATCAGTTTTCCACTTAATAGCATTGATGATTAATAAATGTTTATTATTTATTGATTATCCATGTTCCCCCCCCTTCCCTGATCTCTCTCTCTTTTTCTCTCACTTTACCCTCTCTCTTTAATCTCAACTGGTCATGTCAGATGAATCGGGGTCTGCTCCAGGTTTCTGCCTGTCAAGAGGAAGTTTTTCCTCGCTGCTTTTACCAAATGTTTGCTCCTAGAGGATTGTGTTGGGTTTATGTAAATTGGTTTGAGAGTCTGGTTTGGACCAGCTCTGTATGCAAAGTGTCATGAGATAACTTTTGTTACCAGTTGGCTCAATATGAATAACATTTGATTTGATTTGATTTGATTCACACATACAGAAGCTCTACCTTTTGATTTGTTTAAGGAAAAAATTGTATTAAATGTGATTTTAAAATGTTTTAGCAAAGGCCTATACCACTGACAGCTGCTAAATAAAAGCCTGATTCCAAATAGACACCAATGAACCCCGCTGTAGAAAAAAACTAACTCATTATGGTAACTTCACGTGGATCCACACGTTTAAGTTGAAATACAGTGGTGGCGGTTGTGTAAAGTATTGCTCACTTAATAAGTTTGAGGTCTAGCAGGAGATTTTGACATCTGCTTTGGGGATGTTGAATGTATGCTGTGAGTGACAGTTTACTCTTCTGCTAATATGAATTATTATATTTCCAACTCGATTTCTCTAGTATAGTTAAAAGCCTCAGTGAGTTAGTGTCATGATAGCACCAACTTCTTGACCATATATAGTCACTTCTGGACATAATATCATTTCAGTCTGCCAACTAAGAGGTCATATACAAATGAATTGATTTAACCAACACTAGTTTTATTAGTAAAGCAGAATATAACGACAAATGAAACCAGCAATTTTTTTCTCATTTGAAATGTAGTCTTTCTCTTAACCACATCTCTATTTTGTGTTTCACAACCCTTCTCCTTGTTTTCCCTCCTCCCACACCCTTATGTTTCTCCTCGTCTATCTCCTCTCATTAGAAGGGCTTGAGGATCACACACAAAGCCAGGGAGAGATTATGATGATAGTTTTGTAGCCTCCCCCCTTTGTCTCTGTCCACATTCCTTTAAAATGAAAGACAGCAACAATTACGTTAGTGTCTGAAGTCTTTTGACATCCACCTTGAAAGGCAGGTCTGGTTCCCAGCCTATGGCTATACGTGCACAGTTGTCTTTGGCAGTAATTACTGTCCACATTGAGGTAGCCGACGAATGCGGAGCCAGTTTTTGTTGGCATGAAAAGTTGTACTTCATTTAGAGGCCAGGTTTTGGATGGCACAAGTTATTTATTTGTTACTTTTTGTTATGGACAGCTAGGCCGGATTCACTCTAAATATTACCACAGGTCAGGGGAAAGGCAGTGGGTATTTAAATAGAGAGCACATGAAAGCATAGCAATTTGAGAGTGACATGTGAGTCTGGAAAGTGCTAATAGCCTTCCCGAGCTGATTCCATCCAACCTCCTGCCAATGTCAGAATCCAGCTGAATCTGCTCTCCAAGATGTTCTTCTGAGGTGAAAGCCAGCAGTCAGTTGTAGCTCCACTGGTAGCCGTTTCCGATGCTTTGGTAGCGTAGCATCAAAGTCACGGGGCACACATATATTCTGCAGGATTAGAGTAGCGTAAAAGGACAGCCCCAGCCCATTCACTGTTGGCACGGCCGCCACAGCCTCGGCACAAGTGAGTTTTTAATGCATTCCATTTAACTTTAATTACTCCAATCTCTGCGAGGGCACACAGGAAGAAAAGGCCCGGGCGTTTGTGCCGAGCAGATTACCCCACTGCCCTGCCAAGTCCGTGGCGCGCTGCATCCTAAGATAGAATTCAAATTCAAATGTGGGCTAAAGAAAGTGCAGCTGTCACCCCTCTGGCCTGCGAAGCCCCAACCGGATCAAAGATGAGCTGTCCTCCTCCCCTGCCCGTGTAAAAATGAGCTGTCCTGGCCGTGCCAGTGTCTCGTCCCCCTGGGGCACCTAATCCTCCTCTCCTGACTCCACACTGACAGTCTGAATAAAGGCATTAAACCCTGCAAAATAATTACCAATTAAAACGGATGGAGAAGTCATCAGGTAGTGACTGGGGGGAGAGCAGGCAGAGGCGGCAGAGAGGGATGAAGCTGTGGTGGGTTTCTCTCCTCCCTGCCAAGAACAACCTGTATTTTCTCCTTTATGGGTTATGGTTTTGCAGTTCTGGATGAGTGAGTGACCTTACAAAGTGATATCAGACCAGGAACAGACTTCTGAAAGCTTCTAGGATGTCTAGGAAAGTTTCTGTGTGACATCCAAACTGTACACAAGCCAGAAACGCACACAGAAGTTTTTTTTTTTTTTTTTGTAAGCCACAGGAATTAAAAGTAGTTGTGTTTTTTTTTTTTATCGAAAACCGCTACTGATGGGTGGTAAAAATACAGAGATATCAACTTGTCTGTGTGTATGTGAACGGTGGGGTGAATATGCCTTTTGAACGTGGAGGTGCTCATGTGTGTTTACTGGCCACTGTGCTGTACATGAGCGTGTACGTGCATGTATGTACAGTACCTGGGATGGGGGTGTTTGCAGACTAGCGTGCCATGAGGCCCGGGGCACTAATCCACCAGCGCCACACTGCCGAATCCAGGTAAAGTGATCCTAAAGCCTTCTTACCTCTCTCCCTCCTCTGTTCTCCATGCTCCCCTTTGAGCTCTGTCTATTAGCAGTGGCAGAGATCAGACTAGTGAATATCCACTCAAAAGACCAGTCTGGACCAGGACCCACATTTTGACAACTTAATCTCTCCTTTGACGGCAGGCAGAAAAGCAGTGAATTGCCATGTGACAAAAGGGTTCCAACTTGACCATGTTCTTTTGAAATTCCTCTGGAGACAACTGTATTCCTGCCCTTTTAACTCTGCCGTAAACATCTACAGCTTTTTGCACACTGTTCACTTTAGTATTTATTTTCTGACCACTTATCACAAAACTGTCTCCGCTTTCAACTTCGACCAAAGCACAAAAGGTGAGTCTCCTTAACTAGAAGACATATGAGGACAGAACATGAAATTCTTGTGCGGCACGACTGTCAATGCCAATGAATGGCACATGTTATAAATCAAAAGCAGATTAAAATGCCGGTTTATCTGTCGATTGTGCAAGGTGGCTCATTCCAACGGCTCCGTAGCCTATAACTCTCTGTGGTATTCCACTGATGTTGATCACTTCTGACCCGAGGGACAGTTTGCATTGCTGATATGACTTGTCTTTCGGTTTCTGTACCTGTGCCAGAATCACTGCGGGCTAAGTACACCTGGGCGTGTTACACCTCTGCGGACGTTGCAACGAGTATCATGATGCATGCATGTGTATGTGTACCTGTGTGAGAAGAGCAGAGATACTTTTTTTTCCTTTATTTTTTTTCCTTTTCTTTCACGGAACCTGTAATTAAATCTTGACTTTGGGTCCTTGTCAAACGTGCATTAGTTATACACGTACTTTGCCCTGGACACACATGCACTGCGTTTACCTTGAGAAGACATTAAATCTGATCCTGTGTGGGTGTTTTCTCTCTTCTCTCTCTCTCTCTCTCTCTCTCTCTTTTTCTCTCTTTCTCTCTGCTGCTGCTCTCCGTTGGATTAAACCTCGGATCAGTTCAAATCTGCTCTTGTTTCATCTTGCCATCAAAGAATTATCATCTTATGGTCACACTATCATTTTGATTTACAAACTGCTTCACTGTTAAGGGGGCCAAGTGATTCTAAAAGTGTGGTTTTAATTCCACTTATTGTAATGGCCAGCCGTGGGTGTTGTAAGGCTGAAACAGATTTCATTCTAATGATAGCTGCTGCTACTGGAAATGCAGAACTCAATGCTAATCCTCTGACAAACTAAGATTAAACATGGCATGTCATGGAACTGTGTTTACATAATAATAATAATAATAATAATATTGGTAACTCTTAACAGTTTTAAATTGCTTTGGAATCTTTAGTTGGTCCTAAGAGCGAATAATAATAATGATAATAATGTGGCACTTGAAGAATACATGCCAAGGTGCTAACATTTTGCATGGTATGAAAAGAAAGAATAATTTTTTGTTTGTTTTGTTTTGAATACACACCTGAAATGAAATTTCAAACAAGCCTCGTTATTTTGGATGATTTTTCTCTAAAGCCTCGAAACCCATAATGTAGTACATTTCTGGGCTATAATCACTTAACCATAGGAAAGGTATCAAACCTAAAAAAAGTTTAAAATATGAACATTATGAGTAGAAATTGATAGGAATGATGGTAGTCATTAGCACAAAACAGTTTCAAACATCAGGTAAGGCCACTTTCCATTGCAGTCATCCATTAAGATTAAGAAAGAGCTCAGAAATCAAATAACTTACTTATGTAAACAGTGTTCACAATGCTTGAAAGTGCCTTTGATAAAGAAAAAAAAAAGTTGAGAAACTTTGTGACACACTGAGGTCGAAGGACTATTTGATAATTTAAGGAGGGCAAGGATTTTGCTTTTCATAAAAAGAAAGAGCTCCATATAAAAGAAAGAGAAGGCCTTCAGGCCTTGTCAGCCATCTTCATTAGAACCCCACTTTAGTCTTAATGCATTTCTAGTCATTAGCCAGGGCACAATATGTCACAATCCTCTTCAAAAGAGTACATACACATTGTTCAAATAATTGCCCAGTGAAGGACAGAAAACCAGCATGTAAAAGGCATCATTATTCAGGTGCAATCTCTGGCGGGGACTTTCAGGCCTTCCCTCTTCTTTGCTATTGTTGTAGAAGGCCATCTGATATCATGCCACGTGCCTCTCTGGAAAAATACAAATTAAAGACACAGTGAATCACCAAAAAGCAGCATCCCGGAATCTGCTGCTGCTGCACTCCACTGTGTTTAAAAAACACATCTCCAGTATAATGTTTTATAATAATGGGAAATAAATTATGCCACAAAAGATGTCAGTTTGTTTTCTGTGGCATTAATTCTGCTGTGAAGGTAAATAAGATTTCCTCTTTGATGTTGCCTGACATAAAACCGGTGGTGCTGAGGCTGCAGGGAAGCTTTGGTCAATATGCTGATGCCACATCAGGCGTCCAAAAACCAGCTGAGCACACAGAAGTGAGCCCCAAATAAACTCTTTAAATAATTTAATAAATAATCTCAAGGTAAAAATTTCCCCACATCTTTAATTGATATCCTGCTAAATAGCTAAATAACAGCATGGGAGCCAGGGTGACTATGCAAATGTAAAGTTTAATACCCACACTCCGTCAGCCAAAACAGCAAAAGCAAGGGTAGAAAAGGACACATTTTTGGCAGCCCTTCATCAAAAGCATAAAGCAGTGGCCACAAGGGGAGAAGTAAACAGATTAGAAAAGCTATTGACATTTCCCCGTAGCAAGGAAGGGGTGTCGAATGGCAGCAAGGATGATAAGGTGTACAGGCATTCAGTCCCCCCTCTCATGTTTTATGTATCTGTGATCACAACTGATCGTGAGAGAAATTAATCAATAACAACGCCGCCGGGATGCGTGGCTGACACATGCCACTACCCTACCCCAAGTCCAGCCCCCTCCGCCACAGCCACCTCCTGCCACCAACCTCCTCCTTCAGCGCCCATGTGCCACACTCCTCCATTCTCCACCCTCCTCCTCCATTCTCCTTACCCCATCCATTTTGATTCGGGGGCCTGTTGTTCGCCCACATCTAGGTGAGGGATTTTTACATCCCCGGCGTGCTTGGAGGAACTCCATATGGCCGGGATCAAAGGTGTTGCTGGGTGCATGGTTCTGCTTGGTTGCCAGCCACTGCCGTTAATTAGAAAACAAGATCAGAGGCGGTATTAAAATCCAATTAAGCCCGTATGAACAGATTGCCAAGTGATGTTCACTAATGCATTACTGAGCACCATGCAAATTTTAGTGGCAGCATTTGGCTTTATGTTATGTGTTTGTGTCATTAAGAGTGTGAGCGTGTTTGTGAGTGTCGTATCCAAGTGTGTGTTCGAGGGTGTCTGTGCACGTGTCACTTGCTGGCTGTCCAAGGTGCAGTGACATTGCCTGATCTTTTCCTTGATACACAACTATAATTTCATATAAACAATCAGCTAAAGCTTTTGCAGAGCAACAACACCGATCCACGCAATGAGATTGGACGATATTGCTTCGTACAATTAAAGCATAATTGAAGAATGCTGAATTATTGATCCATCATAATTGAGTTCTTTTCATTTGATTTGTATGAGAAACTAATATGATGCGCAGGGAAAAAAACCAAAAAGAAATCTAGCAGATTTGGCTAAATTGCCTGGGAGTGTTTAGAGGTTGATATGAAATTCTATACCTTTTCCGTTTTCATTCTCCACTGGCCACTCAGAGACAAATTACGAGAGGGACAGGAGCCTTCCATTGAAATCGTTTTAAAATCTGAGATGGCTGTCAGCAGATAAAATTAAACCATGTTAAGGAATTGGATGAGGCACATTAAAATGCGTACATAAAATCATCCTGCACAATAAGTGCCAATTTAATACATGAGTTTCATTTGCCACAGCAGACAGACAGGGCATCTGTAGCAAAGACTGACAAGTGGATGCAGCTGGTGGCCTATGGCCCGAAGCATCCACATTATCACAGACGAGGGCTGTTAATGTTGGGCTGAATGGAGCTCCTTTTGAGATACAAAATAGCATTCTGATTAGAAAGCCAGGAAATACACTTCTGAAGTGCCGGAAATTGTCACAATGTCGAACCAGGGCACATTTGGCACAGTCTCAAGCTGGCTATACAGAAGAAGGGTTTAAGATCTTAATGAAGGGATGTGCCAGCATCATTCACATTTCTCGCACTGTAGCGTCGTATAATAGTTTGTTGGAGATATCGTCGTCGGGTCATGAGTTGGGTCAAAATGCAGCTTTAGATTTATACATATGATTATCCTGCATTTATGTTTTCCTAGATGGTTTTAGAGGAGGTTTATGACATCATTCAACTAACTGTGGTTTTTGTACCTGTTGGAATTGCTGTGAAACAAAATGAATTAAAAAAAAATTTAAAAAAGGGATGTACCCTTCAACTGCTTACAGTTTGGTCAGTGTTGATGCATCTACGATGAGCGCTCTGTTGAAATGTAAAGTTCAGATTTCAAAAATGTGTTTTAAAGAACAAAATTTGAGTAGTGTTAATGTGCAGGAACGATATGCAAACTTGTCAGGCCGGCTGCCTTGCCATCTGCCTTAGCAGTGTAAGAACATGGAAGCAATTATCAGAAGACGCAGGTACAGGGCAACATCTGGGTGTCTGAGCGTTCAGTACACTTTACTTTTCTGCAGCATCATGTGTTTGGTTTTGGCAAAGACACTGGCCCTGAAAGTGACGATTCCATTGTGATCAATACAGTCAATGAGAGCGACGCGCAACATCGTCAGTGCCTTACAGTATTTGTAGTAAATGTAACATACAATGAGTTTGCAGTTGAATGGGAAATCAAATAGGTGTTTTGCTTTTTAGCCCACAGTGAATATTTTCATTTATGGCGTGTTTTGCCTGCACCGTGACACACCATCATCATCAGCTCCACTGTGAGAACATCTCTATTTCACCCTCACCGACACACACACACACACACACACACACACACACACACACACACACACACACACACACACACACACACAAAAAACACTTATTAAAATCCAGTGAGTATTAAATGATCTATTACGTGGGCACAAACTGTAACTTTGCACACATAGATGTTTCCCAAAATATGCCTTCAGAGTAACGGTCCCGTGCAATAAACTCAATAACTTGTTGTTTTTTTCTTCTGTGCTACTCTTTTACATCCTGTGATGCATTGCTGATTACAGAATCGAGATGTGGGAGCGACGCACTTCAGCTTTTCAAATCAACTCCAGCAGTATTAGAGAGATGGATGCCACTTATCCGTCTTCTGATGCAATTCAGACATCAACTAAAAGCCATACGTTGTCACAAATATGCAGGGGCTGCGGGGTATGGACTCTTAAGCTGCAGTTGGCTTTTTACAGTGTTGTGAATAAAATGGAGGCGTCCATAAACACATCTCAGCAACCTGGGCGCCTATGATCTATAGCTGTGGCTCAAACAAGGGAATCAATAGCCAGTCTGTTACAGTGACATTGCTTGATGTCATTAATGGACAGTGGGCATCCTAATTCATATAACAAATCACCTCAGAAAGACTCTCCATTGATCTTTAATTAGAAGCTGCTGTTAATCACCTTTATGACTCTCCTCAGTGGCACCATAATGGTTTCTGCAGCAAAGCCACAGCCGCCTGTTCCAGCTTAAGAACAGCAGCATCAGCAGGGTGTGTTTACTGTCGGAGTTTATGCGTGGGGTATCATATTGCTAATGAATCTGCATCAGGTTTTCAGACAATTTGTGAATTTTTTATGATTGTTATTTTTATTTCATATATGGCGGAAGCCAATTGCTCCATTTGCCGCGTCCCTCTCTCTCTTCGGCTTTTTTGCGCTGCCTCTTTAACAGTGGAAAATCCCGCTTTTCTAATGGACCTTTCAGGCACAGGGACAAACAATGACCCACAGGAGACAAGTGGCAATTACCTCTAGTACGGTGCCCACTTCACACACCTGTCACAATACAGATGAACCCATCATAAAAGACCAGTGGAGAGGGACAAAAAACAGGGAGTGCTCCCCCGGTGACCCTTGAGCTTTCATAGTCTCCCCTCTTCTTCAGCTCAACTATTAAGACATAAAGGGGTCAGTCCCCCAGACGGCTCCATTCCTTATCCCTCCCTCACAGATTCATCTCTGGCACAAACTCTGCCATGTTCTCACAGTGTCATAATTAAGTCTCACGACTGATTTTTGTTTGGAGAAAATATCTAAATCAATTTTTTTTGTGTGTGTGTGTTGTCTCTTAATTTTGTCATTTTATTCAATGTAAGACATCATCAGTCACTGTTTTTTTTTTGCTTTAAGTATTCAAATATTCACTCAGTAATGACAAAAATAATGATAAGTTTGACCCAATACCTCTAGTACTAAGTGCAACTCATTTAACTGCGAGTGATTTTGAACAAGGTTCAGAAACATATTGCATGAAGAACAGCACAAAAAATTAATATACATATTGCCATATGTTGCGATTTGGCATCTGGTGTCCTCCTGTGCGAGTTGATGTGAAGGTGGAATCTGGTTTGACTTAGCCATGTGGCAAATATTGGCCTAAGCAAACATGTATTTCAAATATGTCACTGTAAAAGAAAAAGGGGAAAAAAAGAACAGATTAAAAATCATCTCCTATACGAGGAAATAATTTGCTCATAAAATTCATAGATGTCCATATTTTATTCCTTCAAGTGTTTTACGACTCCCTCTTAAGATAATGAAACAGAAATAAAATCACACGGGGACAGGATCAAAGTTTTATTTGCGGTTTTTCATATCAACGTGACGTCTTAAGATGCGACGCGGTCATTTTATTGTCACATTTACCTATTTATCTGCCTAACCTCACACAGTCAATTTGAAGTACACAAAGAACAGCCCGTCCTTTATTCTGCGCAGAGATTCCTCACATTTGAATACCTTTGTGGTATGAAAACCATATCATTAAATACACCGCAGAAATACAGGAGGCATCAGATTCCATTACCTCGAACAACTGCTTAACTCTTTTCTCCCTGAATATGCAGGATGTGTATAGACCAGTGTTAAAATCTACCCCAGCCATTGCAAACGGCCCAATTGCCTTGTGATTAACGCACAATGAAAGAATGCGATGGCTTAAAGAAGCACCAGGAAAAGCTGCCCAGTGAAAGATGGGTGGATGGCACACTCTATAATTAAGCCAGTCTGCACTTGATGAAAGTAGATCACACTGGCGGGCCACGGCTTCACAGCCAGTTTGTTTTTACGACATAATTACAGTCCAAATCAAATGAGAAGATTTAATATTGCACCACGATGAGCATGTGTCCAATGTCAACAATGACACTGACCCCCCTGAGGCAAGGTGTGTGTGTTTGTGTGTGTGTATGTGCATGGGGGGGGCAGGTCAGGCGTCAGGAAGCCGACAGCTGAAGAGCTTCCCCAGCGTGGTAGCTATCTACCTGTGTCTGGGTCCACCTGGGAGGTCTGACACCGCTGAAATTACGCTGACAGTGGGACAAGTAACAGAGGAAAAGAGTTTGTCTAAGAAACCGAGGAGGGGGAACGAGAAGAATGAGCCACTGTAGTGGAGGGGGGGGAGTGCAAGTAATGAGCCTCAGATAAGAATAAACAGGTTAGAGAAACGAACGTCGCTATGGGTGAAGTTATGTCAGAGAGCGAAAGAAACAAGGAACCCGCCGGAGCAGACGTAAACATGCAGAAAGCAAGGGGGCGTGGCCCAAGTGTCAAGATAAATAAACATTTTTCCATGACTGCGTCTCCATGAAGAAACCAGGGCCGGTGTTTTTGAGGACATGTACAGTCATGATGCGTTCTATCATCGAGGTGAAACCAGAAACAATGGGAAAAAAATAAGCGTCCAACGTTGATCTTATAGTTTGGTCATGGTTGGACCCTTCATGCGGACATTTGACAGTGAAGGCGGTTAAAAAGCGTAGTCAAAATATGATGTTTAAATTGCGCAACAATGGAGTCAACGTTTCCTACATTTGGAGCGAGTGCAATTATAGGAACCATAAGTTGTCATTTCTGTTTGGAGATGTGTGCCGTTTTGATGCCTGATGACATGGTTGCACCCTAAACGACCAAAACCTCCCACTGCGTGGCTTTAGTGCTTTTCCTCTTTCTCAAAAAACCTCCATTTCCTGTCCTTTAGTTACACGATCGACATGACCACAAAGCCTTTGTTCCTCCGGGTCAGATTCTCCCAGAGAAGAGGATCTTCCCAAGCCACAGCTGTCGAATGACCACGCTCGACCACACTGCTTTCTGTCTTCTGACCACCCTTCTAAATTGCTCCCTCCGCTCGCCCTTTATCCTTTCCTCCCTCTGCTTTTCCCCTTTTGCCCCCCTCCCTTGTCCCCCCCCGTCTACCCCCCATGTTCCCAAGAACAGGCAGCTGGGCCGGATTTACTCTGGTCGCTGTGTCGCTGTCATTTGACTGGGTCCAGGTCAGAGCAGTAGATTAGTAACTGGATATCTACAGAGAGGCCAGTGGGGCCTGAGCCCTGTGATCCAGTGGAAAGTGGGGTCTATGCGGTTTCCATGTGGTTCTGTGTGGACCAGGACGTCAACCGCAATCCCTGCTGACACCCTGTTCCCCCGAGGACGTGGTTTTACTCCGTACCATGATTTCCCATCTCCCTGTGTGCGACTTTGTGTCTGTGACTGTCGGGCCTCTGCCCAGTGCGTTCTTGGTGAAGAGGATACGGCACCTCCTCACCGCTGGCTTTCAAGGCTGCTTTTCTCCCACGAAGTTGGGTACATGGGGGGAGGCCATCTTCCAAACAACCTTAGAAGAAGACAGCTTTTTAACCTCATGTCACATGTTAACTGAGCAGGATGGGCTGGTGGCATAGCAGTGGCCGGAATGGGTCTGCGTGTGCACATTTGTGGCCTCTGATTACACGGAGAACTGGCCTTTTAAAGAAATAGTTCATTATGGGCGTACGGCTCTGCCAAAGCTGGCTGCGTTTAAAAAAAAAAAAAAGGATAAAAAGTGCTGGAGGCTGTAATATGATTTGTTATTTTGCAAGACAAACAGACAGCTTTGTTCTCCAAGAATGCCACTTTGATTAAAAAAATCTAACACCGTACAAATTTCGTCCCTTGTGCATTTTAAATAGATGCATTATAAGTGAGAAACAAACCCAGCAGAGACCAGCCTCTGACAGTCATTTTTATACATTATTTTAATTTATTAAAAGCATCTGTAGCCACAAAAATTTTGCAGAAAGTCATGCTATTCCAATTGTTCTGTCAATGGTTCTGCTAGCGCCAGGATAAGACCTGTGGGAATGTGACATCTTCCCTACATGCGCATTTCTGCTGACCAGAAGACCAGAATCTCCAACATGGCACCCAGATGTCAGCCTTCAGGCACAAACACACACACACATATACACTCACACACAGTCAGGGGAAAGCCACAATCAGTTCTGTACTGCAAAACACCAACACATCCAAACATCATCTGTGTAAAGCGATTCTTGAACGCTTATTTTTAGAACATTTTGACGTAACGATTGTGCTTTAATAATGAATCACGTATAATATTCAGATACTTTCAGGATTGTTTTGCTTGGCAGAAGTTGGCAAGCGTTGAGAATTCCAAAAAAAAACTTTCCTTTCTTTCTTTTTTCCTTTTCCCCTCTGCGGAATTGTGTGTCTTTTTCCTCTGCTGTCTTCTTGCTCCCGTTCAAACACACAAACACTGTATGCGCACACTCTTTTTGTTGTGCTATGAAAGATCTTGGAGGCTCAAGCAAAGACAAGCTTGACTGCTGTTGGCCTGAAATCAAGAAATACCTGATGGGTCCCCTTACTCATGCCAGGACTCATTTATGAAGTATGAGACTGTCAACGGCTATCTTGGAAAAAAAAAAAACAACCTATGACTCACAACCTCGTTTGCACATTTTGTAGCAGTAAGAGAAGGCTGTACCAGCAATTAAATCTGGGATGGTCCCTGATAGACAGACATATTGTAAAAGAACTATATTTAAATTCTGATGCTGATTTATTAAGTACCATCTGTCTGTGTCTCATCTTGCCCCACAAACATTTGGCTATATAACTGCAAGCTGGCAAGATTCCCCGGCAACTATGTGATATGGATTTCTTAAATTTCAACCATAAAAACATCAAGTCGTTGATAGTGGCACAAAAGCCTTCCCACAACCACTGCAGTTTGAGATGGAAATGGTGCCGACAAACCCTTTTATTTTTATTTGCCATTTGTAAATTCTAAATTTCGTGCTTCGGGTGTTATTGGACGACCTGATAAGACTGCATTGCTTTTAGGAAATATCTAAAAATGTTTTACTTTTATGTAGAAAATCAAGGGTAATGAAGGGTTCCTAACTTGTAAGTGGAAAAAAATTTACATATATGATAAGTTATTATAAAATGTACAAGAAAAACACATGTAAAGTGAAAGGAACGTGTTTTAGGACATTACAATATCACTTTTAGGATATTAGACCAATATAAGATCAAAATCCACATTAACTCTTTGAACACCAGTACTTTAGTATCATTACTACATGAACTAAACAAAGCAGATTCACCCACTGTTCATGCAGAGGTGGACCTTACAGACCCTGTAGACCACATTGGACCTTATAAACCCTGTAGACTACACTGGACCTTACAAACCTTCCAGACCACATTGGACCTTACAGACCCTGTAGACCATGTTGGACCTTGCAAACCCTGTAGACCACATGGGACCCTTACAGACCATGTAGGACACATTGAACATTCAGACCCTGGAGACCACATTGGACCTTACAAACTCTGTACACCACACTGGACCTTACAGACCTTGACCCTTACACAGCCTGTAGACCACATTGGACCTTACAAACCCTGTAGACCAGC
>JAPTHA010000017.1:13921482-13933859 GCA_029814585.1 Gymnapogon annona | reverse complement strand
CCAAAATAAACCTTTGTGCAGAATCAGATAATAAATCAAACGGAAATAATGTAAGTTATTTATTCTTTCTGTGTGGCACGGTACCAATTAACCCACCAACCGGTACCGGGCCGCGGACCGGGGGTTGGGGACCACTGCTGTAGACCACATGGGACCCTTACAGACACTGGAGAACACATTGAACATACAGACACTTGAGAACACATTGGACGCTTACAAACCCTGGAGAGCATATTGGACCCTTCCACACCCTGTAGACCACGTTGGACTTTACAGACCCTTTGGACCACATTGGACTCTTACACACCCTGAAGACAACATTGGACCCTTACAGACTCTGTAGATCCCATTGGACCCTAACAAACCCTGTGGGCCACATTAGACCTCACTGGAACTATTGACCCCATTGTCTTGTAATGTATGTGGAAATTACGGAAAAAAAACAGTCACTTGGCCCATAATGGGTTCTAATTTCATTCAACATGAGGAAGTTAGGTTTTGTACCTTTAACATCAACTCTTACACAGGTGAAGTGTAAACTGTATGTAATACTATTCATTTTAAAGGAAACATCATCTAGGTCTTGTGTTTATGGTGTGGCTACAACACAACCCATGTTACGTTGAGCATAAACTGGCTGATGATCTGGTGGATTTTAAGAAGATATAGGATGAAATGCAATGTGGTAAGGATTTCAAACGTGAGAAAAATTTACGTCAGCGAAGGAAAACATACTCGATACCTTATTAGTAACATTATCCCTTTATGACTTCATCATGAGTACATCAGTGGGAGGATAAACTTTTGCTTTCTCTTATTGTTAAAGTGTTTGTTATATGACACTGATTTTGACACTCCTTTCTTATTCCCTTTTGTTCATTATATTTAATCAGCTTCTCTTTAATCTCTTAATTCCACAATAAGAAACATTTATTTATTCCAATCAGATTTAGATATATTTTTTTAGTTTTACATATATTTTTTTACATTATATTTTTTTAGAGATTTATTGCTCTTTACAGTAAATGCAATATTTGCGTTTTGCGTTTTTTCTGTAGAAAACAAGGTATTTTCTTATATTTAATTTGCTGACCATGTAGATGTTCGTGGAAGCTTTAAGTAAAGTCAGTGAGTATTATATTGAAACAAAGAACACTGATGAATAACTAAAATGATTAACTGAACATAAAAGCACCTACATCTACTGTCACGGTTTTTATTGATGATTGATCAATGTTTCAGTGGTTGACAGTGTTTCCATAGTAACTACGGAGCCTCTCAACATCTGATGACAATGATAAAGTGAGAGCGTGTATTTTACTTGAATTATTTCAATGTGTTGATAGGATTAATTGTTAGAGATTATAGGTCAATATATGTTTTTGGTCAGTGGTAGCTGTTAAAGGGCTTTGAGAGTCAAGAGAACCACATAAAAAATATGAAAAAGATTAATTAGACGAAAAGATGATAATGCTTCCAATAAAAATCACAACGAAAAGCTTCAATCATAGAGCAATTGCAACATTTATTGAAGTGTTGGCTTTCTTGTATTGATTTTTCAACACATTACAAAAATACATATATGTTCAAAACAGCAGATGTGTACTGTTCTGAAATCACTTTTTTCACAATGATGCACTCCCCTCCCTCCCAAAAAAAGAACAAGGAAAGTATTTTGTACAAAGAGTGTAAGTGAAAGTTGTGATATGCAAAAATGTATTTAAAATTACAGTTGTTAAGTGCCATCACAAGACCTTCAACCAACCATGAGGAAAAAACAGCAAAAAACATGATGTCCATGAATGTCTCATTAAATCGATTTGGAAAAGCACTCCCATATTTTTTATTCCCCTGCCAAAAGTCTTCTTAAGGATTAATCTCATTCCTTTATTTCTCTCTCTCTCTCTCTTTCTCCCTTTTAGTTGTTTTATATCCACACAAGGATAGATTCACCAAACCAACAACATGAAACTCATTCAAGAAAAACAAAAAACAAAAGAGACAAAAAGTCAATAATGGCACTACTCTCTTTAGAAAAAAATAATTATCTGGTATGATTCTGCAATATTACATTAAAAAAATGTATTTCCATACAGTGAACAAGTAATCATACAGAAACATATTTATGAAGATAAAATCCCTCCACCAGGATATTCATACAAAACTGCTATGGTGTTCAAAACATTTGAAAGAACAATTGGAGAAAACAATACTTTATTATCATTTTAAACACTTACACAGAGTATTTCATTAATGGCATACTTCAACACTGTAAACATATTGTGAGACTGAATGTCCATGTGTGATTTGGATCTGCCAGGGTTCGTTTGTTTCCATGTGATATATTTCATAATTGTATGGCTCATTTTGGCCTCACTCTTTGAGTTTTCCTGGAATGAATATACTGTGTGTATACAACTGGATCTTGATTTTTTGCGCTCATGCATCAACGTGTAAGTGAGCTGAATGTCGCTCTTCAGCCAACCTTACCTTGTGTTCATTCACTGAAATAGAGTACGGTATGAGGCGGTAAGGAAATAGCTTATGCTGTCACCTCATCATCGTTTACTTTCTAAGAAAAAAAAAATCACAGAGAGGATTCTGCTTTTTAATTCTCGGAGTATTCCTTTTTTTTTTTCGACCAGAATAAAATAAATCCTGACAATGCGTGATTTTGGGTGATTGAGAATTGCAGTTTTATAAAAAGAGGGAAAAAAATCGAGTCTCACTCTCCTTACATGTGGGTTTTGCTGTTTCCCTTCCTTTAATGTTTGTTCACACTGTGTTGGTCCATTATAAGAAGTGGCCAGTAGATGCGCATTTGGCTACATACACACACGCAAAAAAAAAAAAACAGACACTCGCTTCCAGTTTCATTTGAATGACTCTTCTCACTGGTCAAGGTCTTGCTCTCTCTCTCTCCCCCTCCATTTCTTTGTCACATATCTTCATTTCTCAGTTCCAATCTTTTATTTTTTTACTCTAAGTACAGCCGCTGCTCAAGGTCGCCTGGCCATCCCCTGTGCTCAAAATTATCATAACTCATATAGCCTTATTTCGTTTTATTTTATTTTTTCGTACCAGATTCATTTCGGGATGAACGATGCAGAAAATAAAAACTGTAATCCCCAAAAGTCACGAACATGCACACTGTCTCAAAATCTGTTACTGGGAGTTAAACCCGTATCACTTTGTGAGGCGAATGAACAGGCTTCCTTTTAAAAGCCGCTCTTAATGCATGAATCTGAGCTAGTGAACTGTGAAAAGACGCCGTCGGAGAGAGGCTTAGAGCACACAGCAGAGAGAACACATGCTAACACATATTGATATGACTTTCATTTGAAACCGTTTTGTGAATCATAAAAGGGTGGGTGGGGGTTAGTGGGGAAGTCGGGCGCGGGGTCAGAGCGAGTCGCCCCGCTCCCTTTTGGAAGGAGATAGAGAACAATTCAGAGAGTTTTACAATTGTTGAAGTAGCTTTAGTTTAACAAAATTGCCTTGGAATAAGCACACGTAAGATGGAGTGTTGGGGGAGATAATCAACTGGCTCTGATAAATCAAGAATGTATGGCGGTTAAGTTTTTAGCATATATGGTGGATGATGCAAGCAGCTGGTCTTTGATTGTTTAGTTTTAGGCCATCTAATGTACTTGGGGGCAATTTTAACATATGAAAAAGAAAATATTTACAAACCATAAACAGGACTTTCTCCTTCTCACATTAATCACAAGTAGTCTTAACTTATTCAACATATTACATATGGTGGTTTAAACCTACATTGGGAATGTACTGAGCATCAGTTAAGGGTACCTCTATTAAGTGCAACCTTTATTTATGTCCTGACTGAACCGAGGAAACAGGACAGCAATACAGTAACTGCATTTTAAAAAATATCCGCATGCCAATATTTAAAAGAAACAAAACCATAAAAACCAAACAAACCCTGAATTAATCAAAGTAACTTATCAGGTCTTAAAGATAATGTTGGATTTTTAAAAAATCCAGCATGATATTTTATTGTCAGGCTGACATTCAGTGCTTTTTAGGCCTGTATGATGAAATGGATTGTAGTCCGCTGCTGCAGTTAATATAGAAAACAATTATTTCTTTTAAAAGCATACTGCTTCACACAATTTTACTCTCACATGATAACAAGGTTCCTTAAAGGAAAGAAAAGAAAAAAAAATTGTATTAAGGGTGACTTCTTCCAGTTATTGTGTTTTAGAAAACAAAAAAAAAATGTTTTAGCACATTTTCAAAACTAACTCCATATGAAATCCCACAAAGATGTACCTGCACATGCCAAATATCATTACAAAAATCCAATAAATACAGAAATTATTGCACAGTAGAAAGGCTCCATGGATTCCTAACTGATAAAATCCTCAGACAGTTTGCCTAGAAAAGCCGAGCTGGGCATTTTTTAGACAAGTTCTCTTTAAAGTTTCCCCTTGTTTATGTTCTCAGGTGGCAGTTTCTGTGACGAGAAAAAAGACGAACATCAATCAGTCTCAAAATTTTTAAGAGAGAGAGATTATCCAGCCAAGCCCCATAGCTGAAGAAGTGGTTGATATGAGGGAATTTGTGTGTATCTGTGTACGTTTCTGTGTGTGTTTGTGCATGTGTGTGTGTGCGTCAGTGTGTGTGAGTGTTTTCTTGTGTACACTGTAGTTGCTGGCTTTAACCTCTGTCCGCCTGCTCCAGTTTGACCTCACTGGTCATCAAATGTTCACCGTGCCATTTCTTCATGTGTTTCTCCAGCGTGCTGTATACGCTGAAGGGCATGTGGCAGATGTCGCACCGATACACCTCTTTTCCAAATTGCCCATGGGTCTTCATGTGGCGGGTCAGCTTGGAGCTCTGGGCACAGGCGTAGCTGCACAGGTCACACTTGTAGGGCCGCTCCCCCGTGTGGCTGCGTCGGTGCACTGTCAGGTTGCTGCAGTTCTTGAACACCTTGCCGCAGTATTCACAGGTGTCATTTCTCCTATCCTTGGAGCTGGGGGGTCTGCCGGGTCCAGGTCCCCTCAGGAGGTGAGGGGTGCTGCTGTTGCTGCGACCTGAGGCGCTTCCTCCTTCCATCAGCTCCCCAGGCGGAGTGGAGAACCGCAGGCTTCCTGTTTCAGAGGAGGAATGCTCAGAAGACGTGGCAAACGGGGACTGACGGGAGTCAGTGAATCCCAGAAAGGGTTCTCTGATGAAGTGGCGTGAGGCGGCATAACCAGCCAGGAGCTGAGAGTAGACGTTCTCCGGCGAGATCAGGGGTAGGGTCGGGGGAAGCTCCAGCTGTTCCTTCTCTATCTTGATCCTCTTGTTATTATTGGAGGGGCTGGGGCTGGTAATGGGTGTCGGCCTCCGTTGGAACAGCCCAGGAAAGGCGTCTACTTCTGACACACTGATCCTGCCGTTCATCACAGGCCTTTGGTCCTCCTGTTCATCCTGCTCTCGGTCTTGCTCCTGCTCAGTGTCTCTTTCTCGTTGGACTTCACCTCTCTCTCCTCCGTTGCCATTCGGTTGTCTGTCCAAGCTTCTCTTGTTGGGGTTAAGTCTAAGGTGATTGTCCAGGTGGTTGTAAGGGTGCATGATACCCACGCCGCCGCTTTCACTGACTCTATCTGCACCCAGGGTCTTGTCCGGAGACTGTCTGGGGCCATTCTCTCTGTTCTGACTGAACTCCTGAGAGTCCTCGCTTATGTTTGAATCCGGCTGACTCCCATTCCTTAACTCTTCCTCCTCTTCCTCCTCCTCTTCTTCTTCCTCCTCTTCTTCTTCCTCCTCATCCTCATTGTCCATCCCAATACCTCTTGAATCTCCATCCCTATTTTTTTCTTCACCCTCACCTCCCTCGCCTCTGTTCGCCTGCTCAGGGGAACCGCTCATGGACCCAGACTTGTTGTGCATATGTGTCTTCATGTGCCTCTTGAGCTTGCTGGCCTGGGAACAGGCGTGGTCACACAGGTGACACTTGTATGGCCTTTCTCCGGTGTGGCTGCGCCTGTGGACAATCAGGTTACTCTGGAACTTGAAAATCTTCCCACAGAACTCACAGGATTTGGATTTAGCGGCGGCTTGGTTCTGACCTTGGTTTTCAGGAGGGCTGGTGGAACCGTGTCCCCCATGTGATGTGGGTGGCTGCGGGGTGTAGGTGAGAAAAGCTGGGGGTTTGGAGCCAGGCTGGAAAAGCGTTGGACTGAGCAGGCGGTGCATAGGGGGCACACGGTTGGGTGACAGTGGGGGTGTGGGTCCACCATTATTGGTCGTGTTTCCCGCCAGTTCCCTCAGACGTCTGGAGAAGTCCATGGAAGGCGGTTCCATGGGGGTCATTCGCATCACCCTCTCAAAGGCACTGGGGTGCTGGGATAGCAGCCCCATCTCCTCTGGGCCAAGCCGCTCTAGGGGGGGTCTAGGGGGAGGGGGAGGGCTGACAAAGGGTGGCGTCGCAGGCAGCCGGGTTTCCATGTACCCTGGGGGAGGGGGGTGTTCCCTGAGGAGGGGCGCAGCCATGCGTAGGAGGTGGAATGGGTTGTTGGTGTCACCGAGGAAAGTGGGCAGAGGGGAGCGGGGAAGGGCGTCAGCACCCGGAGGCGGAGGAAGAGCCATGCGAGGAGTGAGGGAGCAGTTGGCAAAGTGGTTGTCCAGGTATATGCGGATGCCATGAGTGTGCTGGGCATGTTGAAGCAGGAACCAGGCGCTGGTGAAGGTCTGCTTACAGGTAGTGCAGATGTAGCTGGATGGCTCATCCTTATCTGTGGGGACAGAGAAGAAAATAAATAGTCTTCAGTTCATTTTATTAGCTTGTAATAACATTTGACATTTCTGAAAACACGTGGAGTGTGTGTTTAAGAATATTAATTGTACATAAACTTACAGTTATATGAGCTTTCAGTGTGTGCTCGGTCCGCACGTGTGTGTACGTATGAAATTCTGTGTGTGACTACAGGCTAATGCAGATGGCGGGTAGCGCCCTAAGGCCACGACACATTATGCAAATTCTAATGTCAGCGAGGCTTTAATATACAGATCCATCTCGTCTACTCTGTCATTTCCATATGGAGACAGGAGAGGCAGCCATAGAAAAAAAGCACACCGATTTGGGGGGGGGGGGAATTGGGAGTGTGGGGGTTGACATGTAGCATTACAGAGAAAGACAGACACACAAAAGGAGAGACAGGAGATGTGATGGAGATGATGTGTAAACAGTGAAGTCGCCTCTGGTCTTAACACAGCATCCGCATTTAAAAGACGCAGTTGTAACATCGAGTATAGTAACGCGAGCCGTTGTCACCGAACTCTCATAGTGTACATACATACACAAACTTTACATTACCCGTTGACAAATTGCTGCTTTAAATAGCGTGACTTAATAATGCCAAATGAATCTATCAGTCAGTGTGGCACAGCCCTGTCAGCCTGCATGTGACTCATAAAAAGAGCCTTGGTTGGGATTCGTCTAATTCAACACAGGCTAGCAGTGAAAAAACTATTTCCACAGTCTTGTGTTTGCTTGCAAGGCATCTGCATCTACTTTATCATCAGCAGCTACCGCAAGCAAAGTCAAGTTGGTACAGTGGTCCCAAAGCCTGAAGCCCTGGAGGGGAAAAAAAAGACGGAGAAGTTGCTCTTGCCCAAAGTCTTATGTGATCAAGAAAAGAATCCTTAAGATGGCTGACTGCTCAAAGCCACCCATTGTCATGGAATGTAAAACACACATGCGGACACAGATACATGCACTCCAGTATTTTCTTTTCACTTTTCACCTCTGTCTCCCTACAGAGTTACAGCGCACCTCAGTAAATTCACACACACACTTTGTACCATGTGGAAACAGATGAGCGAAAGCCGATGTTGGATCAGTGTCTGGTACAGGAAGCTGATTTGGCGCTGTGATTGGTTTGGCTTTCCTCAGGGGAGAAGGGGTCAGAAAAAGTTAATGAGGGGCTCATTTACTGATTCTGTCTGCTTTTTGCTGCTATTAGTGGGGTGTAGTCGTCACTTTCGCTTGTGTTTGTGTGGGGTGGGACATGACCTGACACAGGCTACTAATTCGTGTGCACGAGCCAGTGAATGGGCACGCGTGTAGAAATGTATATCAGTGCGTTTTTGTGCCTTTTTGTACATGTCTGTTGGTGTGTGCGTGTGTGTTTGTGGGGCGAGTGGCGGACTGCCTGCCCGTGTTTAGTTTGGCTGGGCTTCACACGGCTGCTTGGCAGCAGAGAGCTGGACAGCTTAACGGCTTGGACGGGGAGAAGAGAGTGAGTGAGGGAAGGAAAGGGGAGGAGGAGAAGGGGGTAAGAAAAGAGGTGGAGGGACTTTAAGGGCCAGACGTACTTTGACACACACACACACACACACATAGGAATTGACACACAGGGAGGCTATTTACATCTCCCCAGGGACGGAGCAGGGTCTATAGACTTGGGAGCTGTTTAATCTCATCAACACGCGAGGATCAATATGAAATGAAGATGTAAGATTGGGAGCGGGATTGATGATCTCATTGGATTTGTCAAAATCAGTATATTCTTATTCATTTATCTGTGTTTTGGCCTGCATACATTGCTTCATCAATACAAGCCACCCAATCAAATACCCACACCCCAGCAACCTTCCACCCCCCCAACGCCATCACCAGCAGCATTAAAGCAACACATTTGCATCTTGTCATATCCTACACAGCCGTGCCATATGTTGTTAAAGGAAGCGTGGCAGCTAATAGAGTGGCAGCTGATGGCTGCTGCCTAATGACGGCCAAAGACAAATTTCATCAACTTCCCAAACAAGCAAGTGGGGGGAAGGGCAGAAACATGGAGCGGAAAAGAAAAAATGAATTATGAAACATGAAAATCAAAGATACACAGATTCCTGTCTCTCATGTATTTTTCTTTAGTGCAGAAAGTTAATCAAAAGCTCATCTCACATCTTCCACTGAGCATCTTGGCAGGAATTCTTAAATTTAGATATCCATTAAGAGGACATTAAAGCTTTAAGAAAACTGTCTCTGGGGACACATTTACCTGATTGACAGTTCTCTCAGATTATCACTTAGAGATTTGGTTCAGTTTGTGTGTGTAGCCCAGCTCCAATAACATATTTCAGAATTTTGGCTTTAAAACCTAGTGAAAGGACAGTGTGAGAGCGATCCCACAAAGACTGTAAAACCTCCCCTTACAGACTAATAGCTGATATCAGAGACACTACACACACACACAAGCACGCACGCACGCATATTGAGTCGTAGTCACCCACACTCAATCTTCTCACACACAAACGGGCACACATGCTGGGAGAGTGTGAATGTTGTCGCTACTCAGTGCTCCAGCCAATAAAGCATTCATTAAAGAATCACGGTGGGCCGTGTCATGCTTCAGTTTGTGGTAATTACAGTCGTCTGCCTGACACGCAGGCAGGGACCCCTCCACTGCTGACCGCCAAGGTCAACTACCAGTTAGAATAGTTACATTCTTTCTCTCTACGCAGTCACTGATGCTGGACCTAATCGCCCAATTTACTCCGACACACCATATGCCCACATGCACACACACACACACACACACACACACACACACACACACAGATACTAAAACACACACCAGTGTAAGTGAGAGGAGAGGTTAAATGAAACAGTCACAATAGAGTCGCAGCAGGATGTCGGAAACCACTGTACATTTAACACCACTGTTTGTGTTTGCCGGTCATGCAACTGCTTCATAATCCGACTGCATCAGTACAGGCATCTGCCAGTAGCAGTGTCTGCACAGGTATCCAAATGAGCAGATTTTCCCATGAAGCAGAGGAACGCAATACAGACCTGAGACCAGCTTAAGAGGGCAGCTCTTTGTCCCATGCAAGAAAAACGAGGGCTAAGGGCCAGGAGGCCTGGAGGAAGTTATTAAAACATTGGCACATGCGAGGAGCTGAGGTGGGCCAGTAATAATGCTCTGTTTCTCTCCTGGGTTGGTTTTTTTACTAAACCACTGAGCCAATTAACCCAGTCTTCAGGGACTGAGATCTGAGCTTTACATCAGATTTTATTCTTTCCAGATTGCCTTTTATAGCCATTATTTTGCCTTAAAAAGTACAAACAAAATGCCAATGAATGAAGGGGAGCCATAGTATTGACTGTTCGCATATGGCTGGAGTGGAGATGCTGGTGTGAGCTCGGAGGGGTTGGAGTAGACACCAGGCCTAGGGTGCAGACATGTGGATTTGGGTTTAATTTAGGAATTCACATATGCCATCACTCCAGCCTGTGTTTGATTTATACTCTGAAGCACAAGTTCTCTCGAATGTACATTATACTTACATTTTGGGCCTTTATCAGATGCTCTAATCCAGAGGGATTTATAAAAAAAACCGCAGAAGAATAACAAAAATCCACAGACTCAGCTCTGACAGGACGGACAAACTGGAGCTTCTCAGCTGACAGTGAACTGTGTGTGGATAGTAATGAATGCTCACTGATGCCAAATTAACTTGCAAAGCTTTGGGGGGGGGGAAATCATAATTGAAAATAAGTAGTAGTTGAACTTGAGCCCAGCAACTTCTCCACATAAACTGGCATGGACAGCTGAGTACGATGCAGGGTGAAGAACATTACGTCCACAGAGCACAATATGGAGAATGTGTTACTTTATTGTAGAAACAGAAGGCGGTGCAGGTTCTTGTTGTTAACAAGGAGGTGTCTAGGAAAGCAGAAGAGGCGCTACAGTAGGTGTCATGTTTGTGTGCGACTTTCTGTGTGTGTGTGTGTGTGTGTGTGTGTGTGCGTGTGCGCACTGCAGCATTCCTTGGGTTCAGGTTCGCTTTACTGCTCCTACATTCCATCAAGGGCGACAGAACGCCACGGCAACAGATTTGCATACAGAACAAAGCCGCCCGCAGGCTAGGCCACTGGGACACAAACCTGCCCCTGCAGCCCCTCCCCTCCTGTACCCACTCTGCACACGCAGACGTGCAGTCGCAACACACACACACACGGGCGTACAAGCCCTGGGAGTACGCGTGTGTGCACCTGTCAGGGGTTAGCTGACACCTCTGCTGCTGGCAAAGCAGCTCCTCATTAGCATGGCTGTGATCTAGGGGTCCCCAGAGGTCCCAGCCCCCGCACCCCCCCCCCGCCCCCCCCAACTGCGCCTCTCCCCCTTCGCCCATCCGTCCCTCCTNNNAACTGCTCCTCTCCACCTTCGCCCATCCGTCCCTCCTGCTCCTCCTCCTCCTTCTTTTCTTGCTCCCCTTTGCTCTGATGACTTGTTTGTCATGCAGGGGGCTAATCAGTAGACAAGAGGCCATGCAGATCAACCGTGTGTGCGTATATGTGAGAGAGTAGAGGGGCTCCTGGACATTTGACTGTGGCCCCAGCGATAAAGTAACTGTCCACACGTGTAGGAAAAGAAAGAGGGAGATGGAGAGACTGTGGAGGGTGGCAGTAGCAGGCGGGGGGTAAGGCTCTCACACAGTGTGACTGGCTCCATGCTAACTCAAAACAGCTTCGGCCTGCTAACCATATGCATCTGTGTGTGTGTTTGGATGTGTATGTACTTATGTGCGTGCGTGTGTGTGTGTGTGTGTGTGTGTGTGTGTGTGTGTGCAGGCAATCTTACTGGCTGAAATGCCAGAGAGAGAGGATTTAAAGAAACAGCGTTCCCTAATATGTTTGTTGAAAAATGCTTTGTGATTATGAGCCATACACTTGCATTTGTTGCACAAAGTGTTTCATGTTTAATTTTTTTTTTATTTGTAATTTTTCTTGTCCTCTTTTCCCTCGCGTACACACACAAACCACCTGTACAAGGTATCTGGGTACTCCACCCTGACCCCCATGCCTCCTGGGATGCGGGTCAGATGAACAATAAAAGGGATCAGGTATCTCCAACAACTTGATCGCAGACACACACACACACACACACACACACACACACACACACACACACACACATACACACATACACACACGCATTGAGCCAGTCCAGCTGTACAACAATGCTTGAGTGGAAGACGCTCTCATGTAGCAGACTGACAGAGCACGTTACCGCCATGAGGCAAGCAATCCCAGCGAGGGCACAAGGGACGCGCTGTGAAAAATAACTGCAAAGACCTCTGTGTCAGTAAAGAGCTATGACTTTTGGCACGGCTTCTAGGACAAAGAGAGAGGGGAGTGGGCTGCAAAAAAAAAAAAAAAAGAAAAGTAGACAGAGAATGAAAAGAAAAAGGGAGATCCATAAAGTGCATTAGCTAAGCTCTCTGTGGCATTTCTCGAAGTCTGACTCATCACCATCAGCTCTTAACTGGTCCCAGCGCCTGTATAGGAGTGTGTGTGTGTGTGTGTGTGTGTGTGTGTGTGTGTGTGTGTGTGTGTGTGTGTGTGTGTGTGTGTGTGT
>JAPTHA010000017.1:13835998-13851188 GCA_029814585.1 Gymnapogon annona | reverse complement strand
CACACACACACACACACACACACACACACACACACACACACACACACACACACACACACACACACACATACATGTATGCGGAAGGGAGAGTCATAGGATTTACAGGCAGAGCTTTATAGCCAGATGGTTAACCTGCAAATCAGTCTGATGAAAGTACAGCAGGACTCCAACTTCCACATACACACCTCATAAAGCCTAATGGAACTCATCAACCGGTAATTTTATTATACAAGTCCCCTTTGACACCCCATCGTCCAGTTGTCAAATCACACCCTGCCTCTTTATGATGCATGGATATAATTTACACAGCAGGGCGGTCGCAACAGAGGCCATTTGGTCAGAAACATACTCTGACAGGAGCGCAGTCATGAGCCACAGTCATCAATGTGACAGTCTGCAGTAGGCCTTTATGGTGTTTGTTTTTTGGAGTGTTTTATGGGGTGGTGGGGGGTCAGGAGCTCTATTTTGCATTCAAATACAAAACAGCAGAAGAAATGATGTGCCAAAAACTGACAGGAAAACTAATGAACATCCTTACATGCAGCATTTAGAGCGCCATTTAAAGTACAATATGTTTAACCACACTTGGTGGAGACTGTGTCGTAGCACCACATTAAATAGAGAAACAAGATGTTGATTTCCATATTTTGTCTAATACATGTATAGTGTTACATTTTTAAATGCATAAGCCTGCCCTGCAACGTGTTAACCACCTGACCACATGAATAGACAAAGGAACAGGGCCAGAAGCTTTCAACACCATTACACGTGCAGTTCAACAAGTGTTTAATGTTCCATAGTGTGTTAGTGATGCTCCACATACAGACCAGGACACTTTTGGCTGATGGCAGGTGTTTGCCGGGGGCATTTTTATTACAGCTTAGCGTTTTTCTGACTTACCATGCGACTCTAATGTCTTTAGAACCAAAGTTCTTAATGTGGTTGTTTTATGGACAAAATGTTTAACAGACCTTGATCACTAAACCTGATCTGAGAAAATAACATTTAAGATACTTCATAGACATTCAGATGATAGGGTTTTAGATTCCTAAAAGGTTTCTAAGGGATACGTTCATCATTTGACCAGTACTCCAGGAGGCCTTTATGACCACACTCAAAAAGCGCAGAGGCCGAGTCAACAGCAAAGCAGTGGTGACTTTAGCGTGGGCAGTTGGGTCAGACGCCGCGTGGCCTCCATTGTCTGCAGAGGAGCCAGCTGTCCTCTGGGAGCTGCTGTGTCAGCTCACATTAGCAGGGAGTGGCACAGATCAGACTGAGCCAGTGGCGACCAGGTGGTCCCTGTGACTCAGACGACCACAGCAACAGACCCCCAGACAAACCCAGGCTTAGTCCACAACATGAGAACACCATGTTTCCACTTGTTGGTTGAAATAATGACTGATTAAACAATCTCAATATGAGATTTATGCTGGATATAAGGTTTAGACTACAACTGAGACAATTAGTTGATTATAAAAATATATTATTTCTGTATGTCTAGTGTATATACACTTTTATACACCTAATATGGACATTTTTATATTTCCTCATACTTTTTAGCATTGTCCTTTCAGCTAGTTATTGAATGACAGACAAGTGATCATATTCAGACGTCTTTTCCACAGTTTTATCCATTTCTTCAAATAACTGTTTTAACCAAGTAGAAGCAAATGACTGACAGTTTAATCCATTACAAATAGAATACAACAGCTGAAGCTTTAGTTTAGACGTTTTTTTCCTGAATTTGGAAATATCCTAAATCAGGGGTGCCCAATACGTCGATCGCCATCTACCAGTCGATCGCCATCTACCAGTCGATCGCAAAGGTATTGTGGGTAGATCGCATGGCATTAAAATTTAGCCATCAGCCTATCATCATGAAGTGCGGACCGGACCAACGCGGCGTCCGGTCCATATGCGGCGTTACACGGCGTCGGTCCGGTCCGTTAGCACACATAAGGCGCATCAGTGCATCAGAGTAAGGTCACGACAAAAGTTGCATTGAGCAATATGGGTTCACCCAGTAATGTAAGGAACACTAACATATATGGTTCGTATACATAATTGTCAATATGTTTATAAATAAATATATATTTTGCAATTTTATAGTAGGTAGATCATTTTGACTTGGTCATTTTGACAGTAGCTCGCATGCTGAAAAAGTGTGAGCACCCCTGTCCTAAATCACAGCGAGGTGATAAACCTGACACATGAGTAAATCTACTAAGGTTATTGCTTCTACCAAAATGTGGTTTTCTTTACATGTTTCTTTACAATTTTGCTTCTGTTCCTGCTGGACACTGGGGTACATTCAAGCCCCCTCATGAATTCAGAAATATGTCCTTATAAAAGAAGTATAAAAATGCAAACTACTTTGAATATTCAGAAGTGGGTGAAACAAATGTACTGAAATTGTACTTTTTTTCTGTATTGCCCAGTTCTAGAATGAAAAACAGCTCAGGATTCTGAGACAACCTAATTTTAAAATGTCCCAAACAGACCTTTAGCTTTTTTATGCTTTTTTTTTTAATGGCGGTTATCAAACCTCTAATCATCTTACTGCAAAAGCTGCAGATAAGCAAACCAGGACATATGGCAGCTCTTTGTCCTCAACATCAAACCCTTTTCTGCCCTCTGTGTTTTAATACAACTTCGGTATTGTTTCATAAAATGGGGCCCTGGCCTTAAATAGTTAACATGTTCTCTCTTTATCTGGAGTGTTTGCTTAAGGTTTCCTCCCACAGTCAAAAGAAAGTCAGTCTAAGCTCACAAAATAGCGGCTTATTTAAGTGTAAATACAGTAACATATTATGAGCATTGTCAACACAATTTTTTTTGTTATGCTTATTTAATTATATTTACCCAACGCTGTAATTTTCCAGGGTTGTTGCACAACGACAAGTGAAAATAACCACAACCGACTTCTTAGAAAGACAAAATGGTCAATTACTTCTGTTTCTGACCTGGACAACATAAATTCACTTATTTCTTTTCACATATGGAATCAAACATGGCAGTTCAGTGATGGGGCATGTTCACACTCACACTCACTACATGAGAGGGTTAATGCAGTACGCTGTGTGTGTATATGAGTGTGTTGATGTGTGTCAACAAATGACCTCCTTGTTGCAGTGAGTTATTTGAGTCATTTCATTTTGTTTCATTTATTCATGTATTTATTCTATTTGTTACATTTGTCATTGTATCTGACCCTATAGGAGTGACCACACAAACATTCCTATGTGTTCCCACACAAATGGCAAGAAATTTATCTTGAATAACTCACTCACTCACCTACACACACCTTCCTTACATAACCCACTTACTGCTTTTATTGTGACATAATGACAATACATTGCATTCACTGCACCCTTTTTCCAAGTTGCTCTCAGTAGTATGAGTTTTATCGATGCTCCCCTGAAAGTTAAAGATAAGTGGATCATCATCCAAAAGCTATTAGCCCATAAATCACTTTTTTACATTTGCCATCTCAAAATTAAATTCATAACTTGTTGCAAAACTGTAAATTAGCCAATAAAACCGACCACCAGTGAGACATGTGACTGTATTCAAACATCTGGAAACACTCCACACTGCATCTTTCAATTATGAGCCACAATACGCTGCATTCTAACGCTGAGAACAGGCTAATACATTTTGTTTGAGTTTGTATAGAGCTCTTTTTATACAGTGCAATAAAAAAGAATGCATCAAGCAGCCTCTTGCTTTACTTGAATATTGCTAGAAAAATCAACATATAAAAAATTCATGCAACCAAAAGTGTTGAAAAGAAGGAGATAGCGTGCACAGGTAGTAAAAGAAAAAAAAACACTGTGAAAGTAGAGATAAAACAGATTCCTCTCTTGAAATATTTACTCCAGTGAAAACAAAAGTAGGAAAAGTTGGGGCACATTTTCATTCAGTGTTCAGTATTGGTTTAAACTCAGCCACAGATAAAACACCTCCTGCCATAATATCACAATACTCGAGTGGATTTATATGCATTCTCTCCTCTATATCACCATGTAGTCATTTTGCTTCCCTCCATTTTCTCTTTCACCTCTTAAATCTCCGATCTGGAACTTTCTCTCTTGTTCCACTCCCTCCTCATTATGCACTTCCTCTGATCCTTGCTCTCACATATTTCTTAGCTCCGTTCATTTCCCACAATGCCACTCTCATCAGCCATCAGCAGCTGACGGCTACTGATGTGGTCACCCGACAAAACCTCCTCCGTCAGCCTTTCCATCCAGTCGGTGAATTGCGCTGCTGCGGACTGTGGTATATACAACATCCACACAATGGACAACATCATTTGGACAACTCTGCTTGGCGGGTGCAGCTCTCCTATAACTTGTCACACTCTAGACCAGGATTTTTCCAAACGGTCATGCGATACGGACCAAACTTCTTCTCCATTTAGTTTTTTTTTTTTTTTTTTTACAGTACACTGCCTTAACTTACAAGCAACCCCAACAAGTATACAATACATTAGTTTTCCTCCAGGGAACATAAAACCAAACCCTCTCATCTACACACATTCCTCTGCCATGAGACCCAACTTGCCTGGAAGTTAAAGCTGGAATCAAATGTGACGGGAGAAATTTGTTGAAAGCAGAGCACAGAGACGTCGAAGGGCCGCAGAACAAAAAGAGGTGCCACTCAGTAGAGAAAGCACAGTGCAGCGCACCCCATAATGGTGAATGAAACAGGGCATAGTATCCTAGCAACAAGCAAAGGGAGAAGGTGCTTGCTCTACAGTGTCCTCCGTTGCTCCTGGATCTTCAACTTTACATCTTGGGGTCCTTCAAACAACTCCCTGGAAGACACTTTTATCCTTCCTGTCGATTATCCTTCAACCCGTTCGATGGTATCCCGCTGCATTCAGGGCCCACTTTCATCAAGTGGATACGCCATTTAAAACTATTATATCATCTAAAAGGCTTTAAGAGAGCGCCTTGGTTCATACAGTGCATATCATACGCAGGGCTACGTGCCATGTATTTAAAAGAGTAGTGGGCAGAGATACTGGATCCCACTCTTCAAATCCTTTTAACAGAGATTCACCCCCCCGACACACACACACACACACTCAAAACCACTCCGCTGTGTTTCAGAGAGCCTCAGCAGAGCTACAACATCAATGCTTTTAATCCCCTTACATCTTTTGTTGACTGAGAGGGGAACGGGCAAGTCAGAGAGGATATATAAGAGATATCGCACTGTATATCAGCTTCTGAAATCCCTCTTGGCTGACTTTGTTACTAAATTAATCTACAGCAGATTGGGATCTGAAATTACAGCGGGGAGCTGTGCAGATAGCCACAAGTCAAAGTGAAATCATCAAAGAAATGGGTGAGGTCTGTCGAGTGTGTGTGTGCAAGGCCGTGTACTGATGGATTGATCCTGTTCTTTCAGTAGTCTAACCTTAAAGATGCATCACAGAATAACCCATGTGTCGTGCTACATGTACCGAGTCTATGATCAGGGACCTGAATGTCATATACAGCAATAGCCCATCTATTGCTGTACACTATGCCACATTTGTTGACCTTTGATTGCGGTTTGTAAAGGTCATTTACATATTTTATATACAACCCTGGATGTCGTAGTCGCGGTGTCGCCTCAAGGCAGGAAGGTCCTGGATTTGATTCCATGGGGAGTCTGCATGTTCTGCCTGTGTCAGCATGGGTTCTTTCTCATGCTGATGGTGGCGTGCTCCCACCATCCAAAGACGCCCCAATTAAGAGGTTAATTGCTCTAACTCAATGCGAGAGGTGTGAATGTGAGAGTTAATGGTTGCTCATCTGTGAATATCAGCTCTGAGAGACTGATCTTCACATCCAGAGAGTGTACCACGCCTTAATAATAAATAATAATACATTTAATTTGTTGGGCGCCTTTCAGCTGGAGTCCATCCTTGGCCCAGGATGGACTCCAGCATCCCCATAACCATCTTCAGGATTATCCTGATGATATTTACATTTACAATAACTATAAATTGATAAGTAAAGCTCTGACTTTTGTTTGATGATATACTAATGAGAATACAATGCCGAATATTAGATCATATTTTGATTCTTAGAGCCTCCTAAATCTCCTTAACATTCAACATATACATTTTTTTTGGGCTGTAGGGATATGAGTTCAAGTGCATAGAAAGAACATTATTAACTATCCCAGGGCTGGCCTCAATTCTATTTTTAGATCTTCAGACCTTCGCCACTAATCAACAGTGAATATTTGAAGCTTCGCTTGGGGGGGGGAGATCTCTTAGGAAATCATTAATGTTGCAAAAGAATGCAACCCAGCGATAAAGTGAATGGTAAAGATAAAGAAAAAGAACATAAATTGACCATAGCATTTCCACTACAATCCAACACTTGGACACCCAATGGGATCAGACAGGGATCTCCACCTCAACAAAACCCCAAAATGTTTAGTATCAGGACTTTATACCCTGACAATTCAAACAAAGTTCTGAAGGTAAAAACAATTAAACCAATCACTTTTTACTGCCAACTCTGAATTACTATAAAACAGACTTGTATATTCTGCCCATGATGTGACCAATTGATCAGTACATTTACATAATTGTGTTTAAATGCTGCTAAATCCTAATTATGATGTTCCTGCAAAAGACACATGCAGTGAGGGACCGCATGTTTCTGTGAAAGCTGTTACCGGATTCAAAAAAATGTGCTGATGCTGAAGCGAACCCAAAATAAAGCAGAGGAGTGCAGCGATGTGAGATTAGAAAAAAAAAAAAAAAAGAGGCCACAGTGCTGAGTTAGAGATGGGCCAGCTATAATTGGCTGTCAGAAGTGTCATATCTCCTCTCAACTCGTGAGTGAGAGGAGTCTGAAATATGCTGTGTGATGCCCTATGAAGATGAAAAACCGACTCCATTTGCCTCATTTGTTACCGTCTGACTCTATACGACGCTATAAGTGTTCAAAACTCCTACACAAACAGGAGACTTCCCTTTACCTGCAGGGACGTCAGCCTGCCATCCCCCAGTCATTCCTATTAAAAAGACAAACTAAACTTTCTGTCCCCATTTTCCCCACTGTCAAGCTTTCTGCTACACATGTACCTCTGATGGGGTTAAAGAATACAAATTACAAATGATCATGTGTCTGTGCTTGTGCCTCTCCCACCATCAATCACAGATTTTATTCCTCTAAACTCCTTTTCCATGAGCCTGTATTTTCATACGATTATCAGCTTTCATCTTAAGCGCTTTATGATTGTTCCAGTAGCATCCGGGGAATGGGAACGGGAATGACTTGGAAATAAATAATGACTCTGATCAGACCATTATAATCTGAGACCAAGCCTAAGTGGGGTGGTCTTAATACGTTTTTGATGGAATTTCAACAGGAGTCAGATGATTGTTTGTCGTGAGCAATGCAACTGGGACACAGCGCCATGAATCACTATTTTCAATAAATATTGGACATGGCAGCGGCAGTGGTGGAGGGCATTGATGATGTATTCGCATTAATAAGAGTCCAAAGCTGTCCTCTGACCTTCCCTGTGTGATTCATCTACGCCATCATCCCCCCAGATTTCTGCCTGTAATACAAGGATTCCACCGGAAAGTTAAGCTGAGCATGGAGTTAATCGATCAGTCGATCGGCTTAACACATGTGGGCGAAAGCACACACAGTCCTTGGTCAACAGAATTACGACGACTAAAAAACACAAAATGAGAAAAAAATATATAAGTACTGAACTGATGAAGCTCCCAACTAAAAGTGTAGGCTGTGACAAGTTATTAAAGTATAAAGCTCTTTGAAACCCATCTCTATTGGTTATTTCTGGATCTTTTGTCATATTAAGACACTGCAAAGAACAATTATAAATTCATTGTCCTCTGAAGGGGTGTGGGGGGCGAAGGCGGTGTACACCCCGAGTGTGTTGCCAGATCCACACAGGGTTGGCACAGACAGATGAACGACCGTTTACTCTCACATTAACACCTGCAGGAATATAGCATCAAATTCACCACATGACCAATTCATTTAACAAGGTGACACATGAGAACATGGGGGGGGGCGGGGGTCATGCACACCAAACATTCTAAAGGCCATTGTAACTCAAAATAAAAATATATACTTCTTATATTCGACATAAACATCTCTGCATCTCTGCATCTACTGTGTCCAGTACACTGCACCAGTCTGACACGTTGGTGTAGATGTGTGGAGAGTTTTGTTTGTCATAGAAAGGTCTTGTTGACAGCATTTTGTTTGCACTGTGTTATTGCTGCACTGGTTCAGGTGCAAATCCATCCGGATGCCAATAGAGTACGCAATCATTCAAAATAAAAATAAACATAACCCCTAAAATGGATAAGAAAGAATTAGCACATAACACAACTCAAACACGTACTAACATTTTCCTTTTTACTTCTGATCCATCAATTAACGGACAATGAACAGCTAAGTGACTCATAATAGAACAATTGTTAAAAATGAGGCCTCAAATAGGACGTGTTTCTTTATTTTTAAGGAAACACCCGGCGATTACGTTTCCAAATGCAGTTTTGTACAATGTGGACTGTGTTGCAGCTTTCTACTTGTAATCCCTTTTTAAATATATTTGGAATAAAGTGACTACAGTTTGTGGTGTCTGTTAGTTGCAGTATGAACAGAGATCAGCTCTTTGAGCTCACAGACTCTTCCAAACAGGATCGTTTCCACTGACAGATGGCTTCAGTGGTCTTAATGGGAGGCATTATTGGGGAAAGGGGGTGGGGCATTATATGGCAACTGCTTGATTTCCCAAACATTTTCGACTGTAACACAAGACTTTAAATGCCTCTTATGATTCTCTCCATGCTCAGATAAGTGTCCCATTACTTTAGTCTACAGAGACACGCCCATAATCCCCTTTTTGACCCACCGCTTGCCATTCAAATACTCGTATCGAGAACGTGTTTGGAGAAAAATCCCGAGCCAAAGGATGTTTTCCCCAAACTCAGTCCTGGCTCATAAAAATGGGACCGCGAAAGGAAATTTGCCTCCAGAACAGCAGAGCAAAGTTACCTGAAACTGTCGCGTGAAAACATCCTGAGGATGGCGAGAAAAAAAAAAAAAAAGAACACATGGAGACAGAGCAATTCATTCCAGATGCTTTAGCCAACTGTCAAAACGCCACATTATCTCATTCATCTCCAGGGCCTGCCGCCAGTTTCACATTTTTTTGGGAGCGCTCCAGTTATGCAAAGGTTGTGGTTATGATCGTGAAGCCCTTTTCATCTAACCATCAAATCAAGCAACTAAATATTTCTTCATCATTTTTTTTTTGGGCTTTTGCCTGAATTCCATCAAACAAATAATGTTAGCTTACTTGAAAAATAGTGAACCATTCCATGTGCGTCCTTCAATAAGTGGCATGGAGCCAACTATTTAAAGTACCCAGAGGGTCTGTGAGAGGAAAACAATCTATAACTGTTAGCGTACAGGTTACAGTGAGGTGACAGCAGCGTCTAAATGCAAGCAAGGCGGAAGACATGTGCTGACTCCACTCCCCGATGTCACAGCTCCCAAAAAGCAAAGAGCTGACAGGCAGAAAACCCAGATGAACGCCTTGTTCCTTCCTGGCCTCGAAAAAGGAGCTGATGGAGAGGGTGCTCTGTCTGGGAGTTGCTGACTTTTGGGAACCTGGGACTAGTCTACTGTCCAAGGTCACGGGGGCATGTTTAGCATATCAGAATCAAATTGCTGATGGCGAATTTATGGTTTGGTCCCAGATGGATGTTTGTCTCCATATGCCAAACCAATATGGCCTGTCTGCATTTCCCTGAGTTGTTTTGACTTTGTGGCTTGACTTTGATGTCACTGATCAATGAGGGCTTCTCATTATGAAACCCTTCAGATAACAACACAACAGAGGGCAAGGTCAAACTGGCCACCGTGTATCTGAGTCACCTTCAGATCATTGATGATTTCTTTCGGTTTTTCCCTTCCAGGGTTGCTACAGCAAATCCAATTTGCATATTTGATTTGGCAAATATGCCCTTCCTGACACAACCCACTGGACGCTCACCCCAGGAATCCAACCCGGGTCTCCTATGCACCAGCCCGGTGCCTTACCAACTGAGCACCTTCAGATCACTAGCCTGGTTTTTTTCTGTAAAAATTGACATAAAAGACTTTTCAAGAGGTCAAATTTGAAATACAAAAATAAGGATAATAAGGACATTGGTAAAGCCTTTGGAATGTATTGTACATCTGAAGTAATGCAAAAACACAAATGAAGAGGATTTTAGTGTTTTCAAAAAATGTGAGTTAACTAGTTAATTAAGGACATTGCTTTAAAAAAAAGTCATCTGGGGTAATTGTCATACATCTCCAAATTTAAATATTTCTATAACAGTCCTAACAGTTTAACAAGTATTAGTAGTTAAATAAACTGTTAAAGGAGGACAGGGACACGTGATGGTCTCAGTGCTGAAATATGAGAAACACATTGCCTGAATAGTGATGTGACTTAGAATAACATTTCAATTAGACACATTCACTCTCTAGACAAACATGGGATGTACCAGGTACAGTCTTAGATATACATGAGCCATGCATACAAACCATCTATGCCACCATGAAAGTTCCCTCTGTGGGACTAGACTTAAGACTTCCTTTATTGTCATTACACAGACACACACAATGAATGTGGTAATGAAATGTCACCTAATAAAGGTGTATCAAATCTGGTAAATTGTGAAGTGCCAGCTTGCTGTTGGACATGCCTGGTTCTATTCATCTATCACAAAAAGAACTATAGAGAATATGACAAAGGTTGCTGCAATTGCTCATGCACAATTTACATTAACTGCCCATGTGATGCAACAGAAGGAATATCAGCCTCTGCCTTGAGTGGGTGATAGGTGCACTTATCTGCTTCTTAAAATAACCTCAGGTGACGTCTTAAGGCTTATACATGTGGTGTGAGAGCAGGTAGGTATATTTCCTTTAAAACCACAGATGAGCAAACGTCTTTCACAGAAACACAAACAGAAAGCGTTGCCAACTCAGTTTGGAATTCGTCCAAAGAGCAAACCCTTCTCAGCCACAACAGGACTAACTTGGAGGACCGCACCCTGTTTGTCTCTTATGACTAAGTTCCTTTGGAGTATCTCTATACACACACACACACACACACACACACGCACGCACAGAGCCAACCTTGCTGCGGTTAGAATCATTGTGCACGGGTCACTCAGCACAGAGGCCGACCATGCCTAAACCTTTACCCATCCCCCCCTTATCTCTTACTTCCATCCGCTTCAGTAACTCTGAGGCTAGGAGTGGGCGCTGTCCACTCGCCCCACTGATCATCGCAGTTGCCTAGGCGACTGAGTGACCCGGCCCTCAGCTCAGCGATCAGAAAAGAGGGACATTCATTTAGATCAGAACAGACATGGCTGAGAAATTGCTTTAATATACATACAAATACAAACTGATTACTTGATGTGACACATATATACCACCACTGGTGTCTTGGTATATATACCAAGACACCAGTGGTGACGACACGGACATTGAAAGCATACAGGACTTATCTAAAAACTTATTTTTGTTTAGTTTTTTTTTAAAAAATGTTTAAAGTCACTGATGTTGGATCTCACAGTTCGTCCATGTCTGTGCATGCAGGACTCACGCTGGCACTATAACCTCATTCTGTCTGCCGAGGGCTGCGTTGATGGCACTGAATGGACAGCAGATCAGAGATCAGCAGGTTCACGAGAATCAGGAGTGAGATGGACGCAGATGGAGGGGGGGGGGCAGGGATGTGAAGTCTGTCGGTTAAAGGGAAAACAGAGAAGGTTGAAGCTCAAAGAGAACGACCCCGTGGATCCGACACGCTTCCTCCGCGTCTCGTGTCTTCCTGTTCATATCTCTGTGCAGCCTCATTCCTGCTGTGTCACTCAGGATAGAGACCCACTTCCTCTTTTGTTTATCTAGGAATGTGGGACGTCCTGACAGGCTGGCTTTTCATTGACAGCACACAGCTGAGAGTTTCCCCTGTGGCTCTCTCTCTCGTTTCTCTCTCCTGTGTGTGTGTATCTCTGAGTGTTTGTGTGTGTTTTTCTTTCATTATCTGCGTTATCAGCCACACAGGCCTCACACACAGGCAGACCGTCCTGGAAAACAAAAACCAGTGCGCTCCTGGGAAACCAATTAAATACCCTCAGACACAGATACTGGTTCAATACGGAGTTAAAAGATAACATCTGATGACGTAAATGGAGATAATTTATGGTGCAGTGAGTAGTTGCCTCACCACAAAAAGTCTCTGAATAACTGCCAACAACTTCCACGTCATGTTTGAACACGACACAATGTCATCTGATTTATGTCATCTAAAATCCTGTTGGCTCTCTCCTCCTAAGGGGAGCATTTAACCAGGCGTGAGGTTACATGTCAGCAGGTTGGAACTTTGCAACTGCGGACAAACAGGAGAAGGAAATGGCAACATCCTTTTCCTGCAAGACGCCCTTTTTTAGCCTTGCAGACATGTCACACAATGACTTGAAACCACAGCCGAGGGGAAAACACCATTGTGTTGTTGATGCTCTGGTTTCCTTTGAAAGGAGACGGATTTCACACAGAGAAACTGCGGGCTGACTGGATCCGATTGATTGCGGTCGAGGGAACACAAGGAACACTTCGAAAACCTGAGTGAAGATTGTGCAGCAAAGTAAACAGAGTCGAGTATTAAACACAAAGTGTACTTGAAGCAGAACAATGCTGGACTTCAATACGGTTAAAGCGTATTGACAAAGCCCCTCAGGGGGAAGACGGAAATAAACGCTTCAGTCAAACATGATCGTAAATACCAAGGCTAATTTGTGTTAGCATGATGACACACACACACACACACAGACACACACAGTCGCTGGTGGCCAACTGGGAGGGCTGGTTCTACAGTTTCATTATGAGCTTTTAGGTCGCGTCACTCCCCAAGGGTAAAAGGAAAGGAAACTGAAGAAAGAGACTTGGTAAGGAGGCCTAAAAATCTGAATATAGACCAGCAAACACACACACACACGGACAGAAAAGCCAGTGTACGCACAGATCAAGCACCATTTTATGACCTCCCACAGAGTTAATGGGAACTAATTTGTACCTCATTTGAGTCGGTTGGTTGTCGTTTATAGGTTGAGTCAACAGGGTGACTAAACACAGGACGTCTTGACTTCTTCAGAAAACGACTATTTACTCAAGAGACAAATGCGAGCGTTGAGTATGATAATCACAAACGCATTACACTGACGGAAAAAAAAAAAGTGCCAAGGTGTAGAAGAAGCGTTACCGCGATAAGGTGATACAGTTGAGATGAAGGTGGCGTATTTCAGCAGAAGCTTCTTCGTACTTGAGACCATCCACTGTTTTACATGTAGGATTAACTGTGCACGTGCTAAAACTAGCCTCAGCAGTCCCGACCCAGCAGGATATTTTTTTATATCATTGTATTAGCGTGCTAGTCCATGTGCATGCCATGACCTTACTCACCAAGGGTACGTTGACTTAGAACCACCATATGGTATCAGTTTTGATTAAAGGCTGGATTTAAAAAATAAATAAATAAAAAACACATCCAGAGAAATCACATGCAGTTTATTTATTTGACATCAGGTGAATGAATTATTTTTCAGTTCATTTTAATTTTAGTTTCTTCAGGAAAGCCTAAACTTATAGCAACTGAAAATGGAGGATGTTAAAGAGGAAGTCCCTTTAAAAAAAAAAAGGTTAATAAAAAAACAAAAAAAAATGAAGCACTTCAACTTCGAGAAAACTAACCTGATTTTACCTGCAACGCAATTGTTTCAGTTGTACATTGTCATTTTCATTCACTTATTTTGTCATTTTTATTCCAGTTGATAAAAATATCTTTTCAGTAATTAGTTATGATAAGGGCATAATTTTCCTTTAAATAAAATGGATCCACCCAGCTCCAAAAAACTACAGTATAATACAAGAGTCAGTGGAATAAGCCATAAGTTATTCATGACATCAATAAGCCATAAAGGAACTTGACATTTTTATACAGCTACATAATGTTTTATGAGACAAAGTCCATGTCTATTGCAACTGCATCTCTGGACAGTACAAGTAGCTAAATGAATTGACCTTGGCCGAGGCTTGGTTTGGCTGCCACAGTGTGTCTGTGTCTGATAAAACCTTGCACTCCGGTTTATTTAGAGTCGCTTTATTTGCTGAGGTAGAAATATTGTTCATTTAAAGCCATTTGGCAGCTGAAAGGCCAGGGGAATGTGTGGAGGCCTGTTAAAGGTCAACAAGCATTAATACAGAGAGGATATTTATCACTTCATCTGGCCAATGTCAAGGCAGCACTTTGCCGTCTCGCTCGGCCACTTTAACTTAATCTCATGAAGCTCCGGTCGGTTCAGCTCAGCCTGTGTGGCACTATAAGGGAGCCTTAATGCCGGCTCTGTGACAGCATCATATTTCAGCTGGTGTTTGGATGGAATTGGGTTACGGACCACCAAAAGTGAACGCAGACATAAGCCTGGAAATAGAAGTCACCGTTTCAGGTTATGAAACCCAGCAGCACACACTGTAACCCCCGCCGCTCTTTTTTTTATTCCTTCAGAACAGGAGCCTTCACTCTCCACACACATTACAGAACACACAGTTCAAGCAAATACACACTCAGGGCCACCCCCCCCCCATAGGACAAGGAGTAGGGGGTTTGTCAGCTGTGTCAACGCACAAGAAATTCAATTAAGCAGACAGCAGGATGTCTCAGAAACCCCCCCCCCCAAAACAACCTTCTTTGAGTTCAATATGCCCTCCACCAGCCCCCCCGTCACTCCGCCCCCAAGCATCGCAGCCAACCTCTTACTGCCATTCAGCCACTCCCCTCCCACTAGACCCTCTGAGGTCCCCTTCGTTGGATTCCTTTTTCATACGATCCCCTCCCAGTGCCTCTTATTTGCCATTTCTAAAAGGGATGGAAATCTTCTTTATTCACAAGGATAAAAAAAAATGTTCAAGAATCTCAACTTGAAAAAAGTAAAAACTTAGGTGTATGAGACCTCCACCTCAAATTCAAATGGTCAGTTAAAACACCCAATGCACACTCCTCGGGGGGGGGGGGGGGGGGGGGGGGGGGGGGGGGGGGGGGGGGGGGGGGGGGGGGGGGGGGGGGGGGGGGG
>JAPTHA010000017.1:13776015-13791474 GCA_029814585.1 Gymnapogon annona | reverse complement strand
CTTTTGTCATCCGTTTCGTGTTGTGTGTTCTGTGATTCGTGTATAGTTCAGGGACCGGGTCCACATTTACATTAAATAATATAGTTTTTGTTCATTATTAGTATTACATTTTAATAATATTGTCTTTCATTTTATTACACTAAATGTTTGCACACAGTGATCTTATGGTTGGAAAAAACCTATTTGTAATAAGTGGAAAATGTTAAAGTTAGTGTAATCGTGTGAATGAAGTCCTTTTCTCATCTGTTTCGTATCGTATGTTCTGTCTTCTAGTTTAGTTTTCTTGGTATTTATTCTCGGGTCCAAATATGTTTAAGGTGTTGAGCCGGACCGTCAAACTGGTGGATCCGTGACACTTGAACTCATCACGTCTCCTCAGGCCCGAAGAGACTTAAGTCGGCGTGTTCTTGATCCTGCTGATGAACAGGAAGGAACAGAACAGTTTTATTTACATCCTGTTTACATGTCTCATCCACAGTTCAGGCGAGTCCTGATTTTTCGGACCTGGTAGTCACTGTGTTTGAGGACCTTGAACGCACCACACAAAAAATGAAGATGTTAAATCAGCAATCTGTAGATTCTATGATTATATGTTGGAATACATTGTGAGTTGTCGGTTTCAATGTGTTTTGTTACATCACAATACTTTCAAGTTTATTGTCATGGAGGATACTTGGACGCTATAAATAGACATGCATGAATCTGTGTCGAGTTAAAGTACTTCCTGTTGTTGTGGAGGATTGGGAACATTTTATTCACTAATCCATCACCCGATCATCAAGAAAAACACCAATTTAATCTAAAAAATGGGTGAGGCAGATAAATCCTCTGCTGCTCCATTGTCACTGTATTTATCAGGTCCAGGACCAAGGTGTGTAACATCAAGAGTTTTATCCATTGTTTTGATTTTACCTCATTGAAACATCCGATTATTATTTTATGTCTTATTTTATCTGACAGTCAATTTTCTGAATCTAACAGTGAATAGATTTTTTTTTTTTTTTACAAAAACAAAAGTGGCAAGAAAAAAATCTGGAAATTCTACAACATTAAATATTTGGTATACTGTCATTTTTTTTTCTGAAAATAAAACTGTAGTCTTTTAATTATTGTTCATTTATTATTAAAGTTCTCCGACCTAATGAACCTCAGACTGAATGAAAATAAACTTCCCTCAAGTTTGAAGCATCACAAAAGGCGGAACCTTTCACAAACAGAAATTCACTTGGTTTATTATTTAAGAGCTTAAAAAGGCGTGTTTATTCGTTTTTGAAAACCAACACAACTGAACATCAGCGATCAAAAAGCTTCACAGCCACGAAAAAACAAAACTAAAAGATGTGACTGTATCCTAGAGAAACGTCAGGAACAGCGTCTTGAAATGAGACACGATTAAAAAATGTCTAAGGATTAAGTCGACGGAAACAAATAAAACCGTGAAGATACGACCAACGATAAATCCTCTGATTGTCGAGTCGATTAATCGACAGACGCTGCAGCTGGAGACCTGATTCATGTTTGAACTCTTGAAATGATTATGTTGGGGTTCTGCTCTGGCTTGTGTGAGTTCTCGACTGATCTGAGTTGATTCTAACGGGTTATTTAAGTGATTGTTGTGAAGTGGTTTTGGGTCAGTTTCCGGTTCTTTCTGTGTTCAGATTCCCGTCTGAACTGGTTTCTTAAGTGCTTCCCAGTTCAGTTTAGACGGGTTTAGCTTAACTCAACAGGTCTGGGCTGTAAAGTACTTTAAGTCACATCCTGTCCGGGTTCATTGAGACTTCAACAGGTTTTGGGTGGGTTCTGACTCCTTAACTAGACCTGGTCCACACGGAGGCAGATATTTTCCTCTTTGCTTTTCTAAAACTTTCAGAGGAAACAAACAAACTGGTTGGCGGCGATGAACGTCAATAACATGAGGCTTATTGCAGTTACTTATAGAGTCGACACATTGTTAATACCGTTAGCAAGTTTTTTTTGAGACTTGGCTTTTTACCTTTTTTAAACATTTTTTCACACCGTTTCTAGTACTGTTTGCATTGATATGTAGTATTTTCACTGTTTCTAGTACTGTTTGAATTGATGTGCAATTTTACACCATTCTCAGTACCGTTTCCATTGTTACTGTCCGTCTAATTTATTTCTTATTTATATCGACTGTGTGAATTTTTGTTGTCATATTTGCACTGCAGCCACTTATGGCTTTGGATTCGCTTCAGCAATCTTGCACTTTTGTATTTTCCATATTTATTTTGGGTTATCAGTTGCCAATCTGTGACATTTCGTTACCAGATTCATTGTGTGTGTGTGTGTAATGACAATAAAGGAAGTCTAAGTCCCTTAACATCTGCATGGGTGTGGACGAGGCCTAAGGCGTCAGAGACAGTCCAGGTTTTTACGTCTTAAAAACTGCACCGTACTCTCTATGTTTACATGCACACTAATGCTCCAAACACGACCACGGTCTGAGTTTTGACGCAGGTTTTGTATAAACAGCTGATTCTGAAACAAAGGTGGACATTATTCTAGTCCAGGTGTGGCCAACCTGAGGCTCGGGAGCCGCATGCAGCTCTTTGCCCAGTTTCATGCGGCTCTCACATTTAATGTCTATCACGCACATGAACGCTGACGTAAATGACTTGGAGCCTCATGTACGAGTACTTGCGTGTATTTCACACTCAAACCTATATCCAGAAAACTCAGTACGAACAAAAAAATCCAGATGTGCAACACTTCGTACGCCTAAAACCACACACATATCCTTTGTACGTCCCCATCGGCGTGGAATTGATCGCATATGTTGATGGACCCTTTCCACGCCGCTATTTAAATATGCAAATAAGTATAAACACAGTCTATGGAAATATGCAAATGAGTAGAAACGGGGGGGCTCCAGGATGACGTCCAGCGGAGGACGGTCGATGCGATTGTCGGTCATTTTTTTGTTGTTGTTAGTTTTTGTCATTGTCATGTTGATGTGCGACAGTTACAGTAAATCAGTCAGAGCAGAGGTCTCTGTGTGTGAGGGAGAGCAAGAGTGTGAGGGGATTTGGGGCAGTTCATGTGTGCACATGTGTATGATGTGGCTCTTTGAAGTAACTGAGTTAAAACTGTGGCTCTGAGCCTGGAAGTGGATGGCCACCCCTGTTCTAGTCCTTTCTAGACATCTTAAGCATCTCAAACATGCTCAAAAACCCAGAGAACTTCGAAAACATCCCAGATGGAGAAACATTATATTTATGCATCATGGAAAAATTGGCTCCAGATAATGTCTGTTTAGATATTTGGTTGACGTGTATGAGCTCCAGGTGCACAAACAGCCTCCTGGAGACGAACCCTAAAAACCAGACAGGAAGTCGTTTTCATCAACCCTGGAAACACCTTGGTAGGAATACGGTCTTTTCAGAATAAAAACATAAAAGCAGGATAAATTGTGGACGTCAATATGATCCAGTCCCTCCAGGAAGATGAGATGTACGCAATTCAACTTAATCCTTTTCAATTCTGCACAGCTTTATCCAATCAATGTTATTTGACCAATCATTTATTGTTCCTCCAACTTTTATTTTGTCACCATTCTGAAAAGACGAAAAGGATATCCATCATGACGTCTGTCAACAGGCTGTGCAATTTTGTATTTTGATCATTTGGATTGACAGCGACGTTGGAAAAAACCAGCATTAGATTTTTTTTTCCTTCAATATTCATCTGGTCCCACTATTTCATTGCAAAGATATGACGACGCGTCTCAAATTTTCAGAGACGCTACAGTGAAATCAGATGTTTCAGGCCCCCAGTAATCCCCAAATAAAATCCAGTGAAGTCCTGGAGGGACTAGTCGCTGTACAGAAAGGAAAAAAAAACAAAAAAGTGTAACAGTAAAGGCACCAATCACAGAGCAGTTTGAAAGACAAGAGAAGAAGAGCGAGTGTGTAGCCGTGTTTCCCGAAAATGTCAAAAGGATTCGTTTTGAAATGACGCAAGGACCAAGATACAAATGGACTCGTCCTGTTTGTAGTGTGATTACAAGTTTGTCCTTACATGTCGTAAGACTTATGTTTCTCAGAGTTAGCCAATTTATTTGTATTTCAGAGTTGCGAACTTTAACCCCAGTAGGCTGTCTATCATTTTGGTTGGAAGACATTCCTTCCGATATTCAGCTTTCTGAACATATTTAAAATCAATTTAAAAATGTTTTTGTTTTCACTGGCCTTTTTGAAGGGAGATAAAGATTAAAAATGGAGTTACAAACATTAAACCAGAATGCACACAGCCTTTATGCCATTTCATTGAAACTGTATCATTTGATTGCATCCCTTTCACTCATTTCATGCAATTTTCTTTAAATCTCATTTTATTTATTGTATAATTGGACTCTATTTCTGGACTCTTTCACCCCTGTTTATGCAATTCTGTCGAAATTTCATTTTATGTCTTGTAATTTTATCTCAACTTTTTAAAATTAGTGTGAAATCATGTATCAATGTGTTTATTCGTTCTATATTTTTAATTGATGTGAAGGACTTTGGGCTACAATCCTTGTATGAAGGGTTTTATATAAATCAAATTTTGTCATTATATTTTCTTTATTTTTTTTTAAAACACGTTTCATGATCTGTTCATTAATTGCTTTTGTGCTTCTTTCGTTCATTTGATTCAAATGCTGGTTTCCACAGCATTAAATCAAATGGGTTTAGTCAAATCTTCCCATTTGCCTGGTCCTTGAGTCAATACAGCAGAATATGCTGTATTTAACTTTGTTTTATAAAAAAAAAAAAGATAAAACCTCCGGCATGACCCTCTGCTGTGAATCCTTCCTAAATGCCATCCCGGAGAACGTGCACGAAACACATTAATGGGAACACGGCTCACGAGTCGGCAAACTACACCATGAACAGCTCTTTAGTATCTGGCGTTAAAACTCTGAAACACCGAGCAGAAGCTGGAGGCACCGCAGCGCTCCAACCGGCACCGAGAACCCACGACCAGAGCAGGAACCGGATCCGCCGAAAAGCCAGCGTGCGCGGAGGCGAGAGAGAAAGAGGGTGGCGGCCCGTTTTCCTCTGGAGCTCAGTGCCGGTTGGAATGTGTGTTCACACTGTGAGCAGCTCCCGTCCTGAACTCAAAACGTCAAACAGGAAATCCCAACGTTTCCGTCGGGAGTCGGTTTTCTCTCAGAAAATCCAGAACCAGCGTCGTGAAGACGAACCTCAACCAGCGCTCGCGTGTAAACTATACTCTGACCTAAGTTCACTTTATTTTTGGGATGTTTTAAAGTAAAATAAATTGAAAAGAAAAAAATGAAATAAAAACCTGAATAAAAAGGCACGTGGGTTACTGGTGTCTTTACAAAGCTATTTTTTAAATAAAAGACAAAGAGTAGGTTGAAAGTACTGTAGAATAGGTTTTCAAGCATTTTTCTACGTTACGCAACTCTCGTGACATGGAGTTATAGCTCCATAAACATCCACCGTTCAGTTTATCCTTTGTCTCAACATTTAATCCGGACCGACTGATTTCAGATACTGATTCAGACCATTTTATCTGACAAAGAAATAATGATTTCTTTCGGCTTTTTCCCTTCCGGGGTCGCCACAGCGTATCCAATTCACATATTTGATTTGGCAGGAGTTTTTTAGATTACATTAGATATACCTTTTTTTGCCCTTCCTGACACAACCCACTGGACGCTCATACTGGGAATTGAACCCAGGTCCCCTGTGCACCAGCCCAGTGCTTTACCAACTGAGATATCCAGCAGAGTTCATCTGACAAAGAAAACGACTCAGAAGTTCATATCTAAGAGCAGGAAAAGAACAAGAACTAATCGACCAAACGGATGCGAGTTGAAAATTAATCCTAAAAGTCATCGATAGAGTGAATTGATTCATTCCGAATACACCTGATCTGAACAGCACCATGTTCCATTATTTTCATACATATGTCATTTCACAAAAGGCTGAATGTTAAAAAAAAAAAAAAAGATGATTTCTTTAGACTTTTTCCCTTCCGGCGTCACCACAGCGAATCCAATTTGCTTATTTGATTTGGCAGGAGTTTTCACGTCGGATGCCCTTCCTGACAAAACCCACCTGGAACCCCTATGCACCAGCCTGGTGCCTTACCAACTGAGCTATCCAGCCGGGTTTATCTGACAAAGAAAACGACTCAGAAGTTCATATCTAAGAGCAGGAAAAGAACAAGAACTAACTAAGAACTATGGATGCTAATGGAAAATGAATCCTAAAAGTGATCAATGGAGTGAATTGATTCACTTTGAATATACCTGATCTGAACAGCACCATGTTCCATTATTTTCATACATCTGTCATTTCATAAAAGGCTTTTCTAATCTTTCATTTTTTTTGTGCAACTTCAGACCAAAACATTTAGCAACTTTTTGGACGGAAAAACATTGACCTAGTGATAATGCAGGTGCCGAGAACACATCTGTCCCTGTGAGGAACCTTTGGAAAGTGTCTCGAACACAGCTTCCTCTGAATGACAAGCAAAGTATTTTATGTTGGCATAAAATAAAATATAAACGACATTTAACTTAAATAATTCAGACATTAATGCTTCATAATACTTTCTTTGGGCTTTTCCCTTCAGGGGTCGCCACAGCCAATCGTAACCATCAACGATTTCGCCAAACAAAAATGTGAAAATATACCAACTTGGAAAACACAAACGAATGAAAGAAAATGCTGAAACATGGTTTTGTTTTCATCAGATGAAAAATTTGACTAATCGAATGACCGCTGATCTTCGTTCCTGTTCATTCCCTGTCGCTTGCCAGCTGCTCCGACTCGCTGCTCACAGTGTCAACAGCTGATTAGTTTATGCATAAACTTTAAAAAGTGCAGGTTCAAAGTTTTTCTTTTTACTTTTCTTTTTTCTTTTTTTTGGTGTTCAAGTGCATACATTTTGTTCTCACATTTATGGCTTTTAGTTACAGACTGGTTTGACGTTGCCGGCCCCTCTATAGTCTCTTGGTGTGTTTGGAGTTGTAGTGGCTCCTCATGTCTTTACGGAGCCGGAACTTTTCTCCGCAGACGCCGCAGATGTACAGGTGAACGTCCATGTGTTTCTCCAGCTGCTCGCTACCAGGGAAGATCTGGAAGCAAACCTGACAGATGGTCTCCCCGGCTGAGAGGTGGGAAATCATGTGGCGGACGTGGTCGTGCTTCAGAAAGGTTCCTTGGTCGCAGACGGGGCAGACGTAGCGCGCCATGCCTTTGTGCATGTCGGTATGAAGCCGTAGCTGTCGCTCGCGGAGGAACTGCTTCCCGCAGGTCTGGCAGGTGAACTGCTTCTCCTTGGTGTGGACGGTGTAGTGTTCGCGCAGGTGGCAGCGCTGGTAGAAGCCTTTGCCGCAGATACTGCAGAAGTGTTTGCGGCGGTGGTCCGGCTCTCCGCCCTCCTCCAGCAGCGTGGGACGAAAAAGCTCCTGCTCGTGGCAGGAGATGGCGTGCTCCAGCGCCACGCTCTCATTCTGGAACAACAGGCCGCAGTGGGGACAGGCCAGGTCCACCGCCTCCGCCTCCAGGAGACCCTCCTCAGGCCCCTGCGCTTCCTCGTCCTCGCCGTGGGAGTCCGACTCGGCACCGTGGGACTCACCGCAGCGCTCGGCGTGCTCCTGGAGCTGCCGGCCCTTGATCAGTACCTGACCGCAGCGGCCGCAGGCGCAAATGTGTCCCATGTGATTGGACAGGTAGTGGGCCGAGCGGTCCTCCTCCGTCAACATGGCTCCGCACAGTTCGCACGGCGTGCAGTCAGAATCTTGCTCCTCCTCCTTGACCTTGCGGAGCTTTGCTGGGATCCCCGAGTCGTCACTCTGACCCTCAAAGGCCTCAGCGCTGTTGTCTAACGTAGAAACGCTGGGCTCCGGCTGCCGCTCCGACCCTTTCTTCTCTCTCAGCACATCTTTGTGGGTGGAGTTGCCCACGCGTGGGAAGTCTTTGTGGTCTCCGACCCGCACCATCTCAATCTCTGGGAACAGGGTCTCCTCCGGTTCCACCTTGATGGAGATGCTGCGGGTCGAGGCGGGCTCGTCCGTGACCCCTGACCCCACAGTGAGGTCACAGTCCGCCTTGGCATCGGGCCAGTCCTCCTCCCCTTTGCACATGAGCCGAGTGTCCTCAGTGCTGTCGGAGGCCGAGCTCTCCGCCTTACTGGAGTCGTTGTCATCAGCGTTTCCTCTGGGCGGGTGGTAGGCCTTCCGGTTAGTGCAGGTCAGAATGTGTTCGATCAGCAGTTTCTCGCAGCTGAAGACGAAACCACAGTCGTCGCAAGTGTAAGTGCGACCAAATCGAGGACGGTCTTTAATTGTCGCGCTGCGTCCACTGGCCCTCTTCCTCAGGTCACACGGCTGCTCGGCTGATCCATCCACAGCCGGAGGCACCACGATCATAGGAGCGCTGACTGGCTCCTCCGCTGCTGCTGGCCTGCTGACCGTGGCTGGAACGGTTGGGCGCCCGGTACCGCAGCTCACAGCTTTGGGTAAATGCTCTCCGTCCAGTGTCGCAGACCTCTGCTGCTCATACATACGCACGCCAAACATCATCTTGCCACTGGCTGGACCAGTGGAAGACGTGGATGAGGATGAGGAGGAAGAGGACGGAGTGAGGTTGGAGCTCCGGATGTCCCGGAGGTCCTCCAGTGAGTCAGGGATGTAGTACATCTGCAGGTAGGCCATGGACGCCTTCAGCTCCTCAAACTCGTAGCTCCCGACCACGATGCGTCCCAGGTACATGAGCTGCAGGATGAGGTCAAAGCACTCGGCGCTGATCTGCATGTTGCTGAGGTCCAGGCGTCCTGCCCCCTGCTGGTCCCGGATGAACATCATCCTGAAGTAGGAGCTGCAGGCCGCCAGCACAGCCTTGTGGGCTCTGAAGTAGATGTCACCAATGGCGATGAGGCAATCGCACAGGAAGCCCCACTCTCGCTGGTTGTTGAGCTGCTGGAGGACGTGGTCGCTGTGGCTCAGCCTCGCCATCGTCCTGATGACACGGGGGTAAAAAAAATTAGATAACTTCTGAAACTATAGGGTCTCACATGTTGTCATTTAGACGACGTGTAGTCACGGCCACACAGTAAACAATCGGCAATTTCTGGAACTGGTATCTAACTGGGTCAGCACCAGAATACTGCAGGACAAATAGAATCACTATAGATTAGATTAGATTAGATAGAACTTTATTTATCCTGCCACGGGGGAATTTGTGCATTACAGCAGTAAAAATACAGAGTAGAGAATAAGAGCAGCAGATATAATGTACATGAATTGGATTCTGGTACTACATACACAGTGTGCATTTGTACTACATACACAGTATGCATTTGTACTACATACACATTATACATTTGTACTACATATAGAGTATGCATTGGTGGATGTGCTGCCACACGTGTCAATAAATAAGCCGTTAAGCATGCATAAGCAAAGCATATATACATACATCCATACGTGTACATTCCTACATACACACCTGCATATACTGTACACACGTGTATATACTGTATATACATGTGTGCATACTCACGTATCCACACACGCATACACATCCACCATGCATACTGTACCTAAAGTGCAAAGATGCGTGTATAAAGTACTAGTGGTCTATCACTGTGTCATATCATAGTGGTCTACAGTGATCTATAAGTATATAAGCTGTTTTCTCTCCTTTAGGATTAATGCTGTGGATGATCATTCGTTTGGTGCCGACACTGCACATGATTGATTTAGTCTTGATACACTTGGACTTGCATTCTACTCAGTTTACATGGTCTTGACTCCCACACTTGATAACTAACAAGTTATCAAGTGTGACTAACAAGTCAATAAGGTCAACTGAATTGACAGAAAATTGGCATAAAAACCTGCATTTATGACCATTCCCCCACATCACTGTGAAGGGAATATTCAGAGCTGGTTAACTGTCATATTTCGAATGACCAAAGTTGATGTGGTATTCTAACAACATGAATTGGAGAACTGAGAAAAGCAAAAAAAACAATTCTGGTACTTTTGATCCCAGAACTATACTTCTGGTCCTGATTATTTGTGTGTGTCACTTCAGTCATTGTTGTACATGTTCAGAGTCACACAGCCAATAAATAACTGTTTCTGCTGCTCTTTACATTTGCTTTTCATCCAGATGAAATCTTTTCCACATCTCCGCCTCCAAAATTTGTGGGGGATACTAAAATCTTTCTTTAATAAATGGAGTTTCTGGGTCTTTTATGCAGAAATTAAAAACACAAGTGAAACAGCTCTTAATGGCCATTTACCAAAGTGCCAGGAGCCATTTCATCTGCAGGAAATTACTTCAAAACATCACATCTGTCTACAGTTAAGTGGCAGAACTTCACACCACTGTTGTGGAGTTGTAGAGCAAAAATAACCACTAAAACAAATAAATAAATAATTATCATCAGGCATAGAATCGTTGAGAATTTTACGTTTAGTATATATACTAACCGTGCAGGTATTATATATTTATCACTCAATAGACTTCAACAGTCATACATAATTATTTTTGGCAACATTATAATTTATTTTTTTTCTTATTATTTGGCCTCTGTATTTACATGACTGTCAAAATGTTTTGATTTCATAGTACTGTGTTAAAATTATTACCAAACTTATATGGATCCTCACTCTACCATAAGTCTTATTATATTTTCTTTATACATCTGTAACCATTTCACATTTTGGAATGCATATTATTTGGTGCAAACAAACATATTGATAGTTTGCTTTCTGTGAATAACCACACACTGTGCTTTGACTTCATTCCAGTCACAAAAATGTGCTTCCATGATTTTAAATTTAAAGTTGTTAATTACCCAACATCTTTTCAAATTGTGGTTCAGTTGATCTGGTGTTAACTGTTACAAATAATCATTCTATGAGATTTTCAACGCACACACGTACACAAGTTCAACATACACGTTCCAATATGTTGTGTGTGTGTACATGTGTGTATATATATATATATATATATATATATCTATCTATATATATATATATATAGATAGATATGTGTGTGTGTGTGTGTGTGTGTGTACGTTGACGCTTTTGAAATTGTTACCTCTTCCTCCTTGCAGTGCATTTTATTTTAGTGTATTTCATTGTCCCCTGAATTTTTTAAAACAGTTCTCATAGGGTTTTTATAAAACGTTTTATGTGCTTTTACACACACACATGCATACATACACATGCACACACACGCGCTTTATGTGTATGAGAAAGTGTTTTTACAGAATTTTATGTTTGTCTTGTGTCCATTTTATTTGATTATAGGAGCAATCGCACAAAAGCTCCTCTGTGTTATGCACAACTGGCAAATAAAGTTGCTGAATCTTGAATATTTTCAACATCAACGGGACTGGATTGTGTACTAACAACAGAGTAACACAGACACAGTACAGGTAAAGGCTTTAGCCAGTACAGGTCACTGTGAGTACAGCACTGCTTTTTGTGGAGTACGGCTTCACTTTCTGTGGAGTACAGCAGCAGTACAGCAGTATGTTTTGTGGAGTACAGTAGTACTTCTTGTGGAGTACAGCAGTACTTTTTGTGGAGTACAGCAGTACTTTCTGTGGAATACAACAATACTTTCTGTGGAGTACAATAATACTTCTTGTGGAGTACAGCAGCAGTGCTTCTTGTGGAGTACAGCAGTACTTTCTGTGGAGTACAGCAGTACTTTCTGTGGAGTACAGCAAGTACTTCTTGTGGAGTACAGCAAGTACTTTCTGTGGAGTACAATAGATACAATACAATGAAGTAACACAGACACAGTACAGGTAAAGGCTTTAGCCAGTACAGGTCACTGTGAGTACAGCACTGCTTTTTGTGGAGTACGGCTTCACTTTCTGTGGAGTACAGCAGCAGTACAGCAGTATGTTTTGTAGAGTACAGTAGTACTTCTTGTGGAGTACAGCAGTACTTTTTGTGGAGTACAGCAGTACTTTCTGTGGAGTACAACAGTACTTTCTGTGGAGTACAATAATACTTATAGTGGAGTACAGCAGCAGTGCTTCTTGTGGAGTAAAGCAGTACTTTCTGTGGAGTACAGCAGTACATTTTATGGAGTACAGCAGTACTTCTTGTGGAGTACAGCAAGTACTTTCTGTGGAGTACAATAGATACAACACAATGAAGTAACATAGACACAGTACAGGTAAAGGCTTTAGCCAGTACAAGTCACTGTGAGTACAGCAGTACTTCTTGTGGAGTACAGCAGTACTTTTTGTGGAGTACAGCAGTACGTTTTGTGGAGTACAGCAGTGCTTCTTGTGGAGTACAGCAGTACTTTCTGCAGAATACAATAGTACTTCTTGTGGAGTACAATAGTACTTTCTGTGGAGTACAATAGTACTTCTTGTGCAGTACAGCAGTACTTCTAGGGGCGTACAATAGTACTTCTTGTGGAGTACAGCTTCACTTTTTGTGAAGTACAGCAGTACTTCTTCTGTAGTACAGCAGTACTTTTTGGGGAGTACAGCAGTACTTCTTATGGAGTACAACAGTACTTTCTGTGCAGTACAGCAATACTTCTTGTGGAGTACAGCAGTACTTCTTGTGGAGTACAATAGTACTTGTTGTGCAGTACTCTTTTCCACTCAGTCCCAGTGCAGACCTCCCTCTGGAACAACACTACACTAAGTCTTCTGTTGGGTGTTTAACTGTGGTTTAACGCGTTCTTCTTCACGTTATAACGGGACTTTCCGCCGTCACGTCTTTAAGTGCAACATTAATACTCGTTCCCAGTGTCGGTGGCTCGGTTTACCGTCAACCCGCCCCCGCAGACCCACTGCGGGTCCGCGCGGGGGACACTGTCGTATTCACCGGGCCTCCGTCACCGACAACCCGCGAGAGCTGTGCCCGAGAGCCGGCGGAGCGGGGTCCGGTGCGGAGAGGTCGTGTGAGAAGGCGAGGAGAAGGGAGAGGCCGACCACACCGACGAGCTAAGATGGAGATTACGGCTCCGGTGGAACCCACGGCTGCAAAGACACCCGCCATGGCGGCTGCAATTTCCGGTGGATCTCCAGAATAAAAGACACCGATCTGGTTCTTTCTTTTTGACAGCTTTCGATTCAACAAGCCTGTGGTTTTCCGATCAATTAATAAATGATACCAACGCCTTAATCCAATAGTTAATATGTTTTACCATCGCACATTGAATCACAAAGAGTTTTTAAATGTATGTGCTTTTTATGTACTCGATTAAGACTTATTATTGATCCAATGTGAACAGGTAATAGTATTTCTCTGCACAAATCAAATTTAATTTTGCTTTGCCATGTACTTTATTATAAATCCATTACTAATTATTACTACAGTTTAATAAAAAAAACTTTTTTGAGCAACAGAAACAGCATGTGTTATATTAACTTTTACTACACCACACTACCGTCATTATCAATATTATACAACAATAACAAAGGCCATTATGTGGGTTTGTATGTTCTTATTTCACCTACTCGCCACAAGATAAGTAAAGTTTAATGTGTGGTCTCGGATTAATGCTTTACCACAAGACAATTCACCTACGACATTACTGTATAGAGTAGCGCATCAATTTGATGCTCTTAGCAGTATGGGACACTTCCAATTTTATTTTAACTTAATAACACTACTATTGATAGTTGATTTGTTTTTAATCAGCATTTTTTCTTCAATATTTCCAAATGATTTGATCTTTTAAAGTATTGTGTTAAAATGCATCGGCAAATGGATTTGCATCCTCACTCGACCATAACTTTAACTGTATTTTCTTTATACATCTGTCACCTTTTCGCATTTTTGTAATGCATATTGTTGGTGCAAATATACAGTGACGTTGTATGAATATGACAACTCAATGTCAGACCCATAATGACAATACAGAAAGTCTAACATACCTGTGCACCTTACTGTTTATTTACTTATATATATTGTATTATATTGTATTATAGTGTATTGTATTTTATTCTATTTTTATGCAGATACTGTTAGAAATTTCCCAGCTTCTGGGATCAATAAAGTACTTCTATCTATATATCTAAGTCTAATTCAGTATGTATTAAAAACGTTACAATTGATCATTTGTTTTCTGTGAATTGCCACGCTTTAAGCTTCGAGTTCAATGCAGTGGCAGTTATTTAAATTTAAACTCGTTCATTACTGAACATCATCTCAACTTCCTACTTTTATTCCGAGTCGAACACGGTGTACTCACATTACTTTGAAAACCCCAACCGGAAACAGTGCTCGTACTGGCGGCTGCGTTAACGGCCTTAAAGCGATATCTCTCCCGCAAACAGCCCCGCCACCCCCGCACTACCACCCGCATTCAGGCGCACCGAGAGCAGCAGGCCGCGGGGATTTTCTGCCACTTTTCCCGGGCAGGCAGCGCCGAGGACTCGGCCGAAACAAAGCAGACTCACCGTGGGGCTGGAAGCCAGCGGAGGAGCTGCTGCTGTGGGCGGAGAGTGAGCGGGGGCTCCCGGAGAGTGTGTCCGGAGGTCTGCGGCGCTCAGGCGGAAAGTTGAGACGAAGGAGAAGCCTCTTCTTCTTCTTCGTCTTCTCCTGCGGGATGAAAGAACTTCCGCACAGACTGCCGCTCCGTCAAGTTGCGCATGAGCAGTGACTCTGGAATCCGGACCAAAAAAAAAGGCCTCCTACAAATTAAACCAAACGGAAACCAAGATGAAAAAATACCAGAAATAAGACAAGTGGTTATTCAGAGTGTTTACTCAAATGTCATGATTGCGCTACTTATTATGCGCAGCGTTTATTTTAATAAACCAAACGGAAAATTAACCGTCATATCAAATGATGGAATAAAGACAAAAATGTATTTTTTTCCCTTCAAAGATTACATTAGATTAGATATACCTTTATTGTCCAGCGAGAGGAAATACCAGATACAGCAGCAAAATTTACAAAGAGTAGAAAAACAGAGTAGAACAGAAACACAACAATTGAATTCTTGTACAAATAATGATAAATGATAGCGAATTGATTGTTGTTGGTCAAGATTCTTCTCTTCAGGGACTCTTGAGTGTCCTTTTGCATTAATCAAATTTTAGCGTAGTAATTTCTTGTTATTTAAAACTACCAATGGGTAGGAAAATATTAAAAAGATTATTTTTAATATTTAAAAATATTATTTTTAAAAATATTTCCTTCATGTGTAACTCAGGACCGAATAGCTGAATCTCTAAATATCATTTTATGTATTATGATGTGCTTTGATCATAATTTCAATTACCTCCATCGTGTTCTCTCTATTTATAGTACTGTTTACATTGAATTGATATGTGGTACTTTCACTGTTCAATGTACTGTTTATAGTTTATAGACTTAGACTTAGACTTAGACTTCCTTTATTGTCATTACACAGACACACACACTGAATCTGGTAATGAAATGTCATAGATTGTCAGCTGATAACACAAATAAATATG
>JAPTHA010000017.1:13716669-13726912 GCA_029814585.1 Gymnapogon annona | reverse complement strand
CCCATTAACACACAGCCAATTACACCACCATCATCTGCCTCCTGAAATATCACATTTACCACTGAGCAAATGATCCAAAATAAGAGCTTTGGAATATTACAGCTACGTAACATCCTAAAGACACTGTGATGAATTTGTAGCTAATGGGACTGAATAAAACCCCATTATTTTATGTCATTCCACATGTTAATAGGATTGATTTTTGACTGCAGCTGTGACTGATATGAGATCATATAGGCGCAAAGTAATCACAATATTCATAAAATAGGAAACAGGGATAATAAGAGGTTTAATTTAAGATAATAAACACAATGTTATTTTTCTATAATTGGAGCATTTATTATTCTAAAAAATATACGTATGACATATATTTGTTATATGACATTTGTTAATAATTGCTTTGTGTTTGTAAGGTTATAACTAAGTATAAATATAGTGTGCTTTTATATTCAAAATATCATATTTTGGTGTCTGTTTATATGCAACACCAGTTGTTGGCCTTTGGTGACATAAAATGTCATAACCATGGCAACTTGGTTTAATTGGTGATGCATGTCATCATTTCATGCCTTTCGTTTGAGCTTTAATTACTGAGTAAGTTTGGGTTAAATTGTTGGAGTTGGTTGGTACACTTTTTGGGGTATTTTTCATGGTAAGATTGTTGTAATTCAATGACTCGACTTGTATTTACCACATTTTTACACAGTTACAAAAACATTTCTTTTTGAAATGTTTATAATTTTCCCTGTTGATGTGTTAAAAATCAACAGCTAAATTCATAGTCAGGTTGTATCTTAAATTATTCCTTCAATTTGAGGTTAAATTATCTAAAAAGACGAATTTTTAAAACCACTTATGTCAAAAACGTTGCTTTGGTTCAGTTTGGATGCAAAATTGTTTCAGATTTACTAAAGAAAATTAAATGTATCTTAAAACAATATTGTCGTTTTTTTTTCTTCTTCCTTTTTATACATGAGTTTGCTGGACAAAATACATTTTATTTTGACATTTTTTTTCCACTGCTATTTATGGATAACTTTGGCAAATTTGGGGAAATGTCTTATTTTTGTGCATTTTGGTCTTAAACCTCTTCACAGTATTTTAACCTCGTGCAAGGATTTTTCAAACTCGACTTCAATAAAATTATTTAGAATGACTACAAAAGCTACAACTATTATTGCTAATTGGAGCAAAAAAAAATAAATCCTGGACTTGACACGGTGAAGGGTTCGCACGCACGCTCTCACGCACCAACCAACAACGCAAATGATGCATGAAATCCCAAATGTATGAACATATGCACATTTCCGTCTCATTCACACACACATTGATGGGACACACACACACACGCATATGTATGCATGTATGTATATATATATATGTACACATATATGTATGTGCGCGCGCGCACGTCTGTGTGTATTTTTAAAACGTTAAATCTGTAAATATTCGCAGACTTTCCGTGTGGATTTTCCAGGTCATAGAAATTTCCAAACACACAAAGATGTTGATCCGTGAAAGGAAAAAAAAAATCAACCTTCTTGAACGACGAAAGTTTCTTTCATCCGGATGTATTTATCATTTGTTGATCAAATGGATCAAAATCGTGACGAGGCCTTTAAGATGATTTTGCTCCTTTTTTCCTTATTTTTTTTAATAATCTGCATAAAAACACCGAACTTAACGCTTGAATGACTTGGATCTAAAATTATGCCCGGATAAGTTTTAAATCTCCTTGATTCGGATGATATTTATAGGGTATGGAAGCCTTTAGGGGACAGTCTATTCAAGTTTCATGCATTGAACATTGAATAAGACAGAAAATAACAACTCGTTGCTTTAGCTGAATTTGCTGAACACGTGCTTCTAAATTTAAGAACTTCATTGCAGTACGTTATTGACTCGTTTTTCCTCGTTTTAACCACATCTTAAAATGGAAGCTTATTCTTTTTAGTAGTAAAATCAGCAGTCGTTGTGCGGGATGGTGTCCTTAAATCATAAAAAAAAAAAATACACCGACTCAGATATTTCCTCTTTGCTTCTAAATGTCATATAATACAGTCACCGTGGATGTATTTGAGTGCATCCCATAATGAACACCTAAATGACGGTGTTCACTGTTTTTTTTTTTGTTCCATCCCATGCAGACTGCACTTCTTGCAGGACGTGCTGCTGCTGCTGCTGCTGCTGCTGCATGGCTCTCTAATGACAGATGATGAGTTTTTAGCATTGCTCGGTGAACTGGCCCCGGGGCCATTTGTCACAGGCTGTCCAGAAACAAGCCAAGCATGGAAATGCATTTGTTCATTCACATAAAACAGCTCCCGAAAGAGCGGTAGCCTGTTTAACATGCATCTCGGTATAACAACTGCTCCCGTATAACACACGCGCGCACACACACACTCACACGGTAACACAAACCGTAGCCTTTTTTTTCCTGCACTGAATAAAGATGTATTTCAAAGTGCCGACTCAGCTCTATAAAAGATACAAAAAAAGAGCCTAATGCTGGATCACTCACTTTTCTTCAAAGTTGTCTTAATAGTTCCTCTCACCATCTTTTTAATTGAATCCATGCAAATGTCTGACACTTGTTCACATGCAGCTGTGTCACGTGCAAAAACGAAAAAATTTTCCCCACCTTTGCAGTTTTAAAGAATACATTTTTGCATTCTTGTCGTGCACCAGGTGAGATTTCTCCGAATTTGCCGCGTTATTATCCATTTATTCAGCCCGTAGTGTGTGGTTGTGTGTGTGTCTCTCTCCGGTCTGTGATTGACGAGATGGTTAAAAAATAAAATAAAAACAAAAAAAAAAATAAGCAAACGTGATTTCTTCTTCTGTTTTTTTTTTTAATTGTCTTTGGAGGATGCTGCAGGTGTGGATCGACAGGTCCCTGGTGTTCAGTCGACGCGGGGAAAAGTCATCCGAGACCTCATGGTGAGACTTCAGAAGAAATGAATAAATTCCTTGATTGCAGTGTTTGAGAATCAGGAGGCGGAAACAAGACGAGGGGAGGTTTGTTAATCTGGTCGGAGTTCATGGGTCTGCAGAGGATGCACTGAATGAGAGCGCACTCCGCACACTGCAGCTGCTCTTAGTGGACAGGACCAAATACCTCCAGAGGTGGGACCGAGGCGCACTGATCCCAGAGCAGCAGCAGCTCCGCTTGGTGGATCCTAATGGGACGTGCGTCAATATAAACAGAAATCAATACATCTACCCCACAACTGAAGCCTGTACGTCTCCCTATATATACCCCATGAAAGATTTTTTTAAATCAAAAATCAAGTAAAAGCTCCTCAAGGACAGTCAAACAATTAAGTAGCTTTAGGTGTCACTAAATACGCATTAAACCTCACGGATGGTAGCAGATCACTGCACAGTTTGACGCTGACACATTGTTTTTTTTTATTATTTTTATGTGTCAGGCTTTAAAAAAAGAAGGGAATAACCCCCCTCCCCCCACCCCCAGTTACATGACGTGAACGTGACAGGTATAATCTGATGACAGGAAATGAAAACGGCTTAACCAAGTATGAAAAAGCAGATCCAATGAGATGAAGTGTATTTATTTTCGTGCGTAAAAGCGACTTATTTTTTTTACAAGCCACGTCTGTTTCCATTCTGCATCTGTCTTTTTGAGTTAAAATGTAATATTTAACGTTGTCCAGAGCTCCATCCTTTATAAAGTTTGACTGTTCAGCTGCAGTAAAACGTGCATGTATACTACATTATTCAACATAACCGTTACACTTTGGCAAGACAAAACGGGGTATTATCTGTGACAATAAAAAAAAACAAATAAAGTAAAAAAAAGAAATGCAATTTATATTTGAGTCAAAGGAAAGCATAAGTCTGCTGTCTGTGGCTGTCGGTTAATAAAATGGTGGGAAACTGTTCAGCCATAACATGCAACATAAAAATGTATATATATTTGTCTGTGACTATACATGTTCAAATAATAAACCAGTTTACAGTCCAGTCCAAATCTGTTGCTGGATTAAAAGTATATTTGTAGATCACGTTTTAACACAGCTCAACCGCATTTTCGGAGTCTGGATGAATATTCCAGACACACTTCAGTAGGCCCGTATCCTCTCATCAGGACCACTCTAATGTTGCGTTCAGGGACTTCATGCGAATCCGGTTATTATCTGGATGCTTCACATTCAATTACGTCCGTCTCTGATTGAAAGTACCAATTAATTTACACCATTAATGAACCCTTTATATAAGAGTGGTTTAAACCGTTCCCCCCATCGTACTTTCTTGTAAATGTAGGTCACCTATAGCAAATGCTGTTCGGAAGTAATCTCAAATTACAAATATGATAAATAACACTAAATGGTTGACTCATTTGTTTTATATCAAGAACAAAATAAGAAAAGAAATATCACCAGTTCAAACGGACGCCAAACTGCGCATTTTTCTTAATTAAACCATCCATTTTAAAGACGGAAACAGAAAATCTGCAGTGGTATTTTTAATTATTAGAGATGATCAGAGAATTGTGTTTATCTAAATATGTTGCCAGATGTTTTGAATGTTTGTAATATCATAAATATAGGTCTAATGAAAAAAACTAAGTATCTCACTGCACAATATTTTGAGTACATACTTTGAGGATAATTTCTTTTTTTTTTTAGTATTATCGGGAATTAACTTGTGTATTATTTGTATTTTTACTTCCACCTGTAACGGTGAAATCCAATTTCCCGGTTACTGTAAATACAGCATCTGTGCTCGTCACTTGACGTCACGACGCACCCAGTGTTTGGTTTACGCGCCGCGCTGAGAAGTAGAAATGGAAACAACAAGCAGCGACAGTAAAGCAGATGAACAGCCGACAGAGGAAGGGATGGAGGCTGACAGATCCATGTCCCGGTCTGACAGGTAGAGATTCAAGTGATACCGTTGGTGGCACGGTTCGGAACACCGCTCTGGAGCGACGGATGGGAGAAACGTGACGACAGTTAGCTAGCTAACCACAGCTAGCTACCCACGCATTGCGTCAATGTGTTAGCCTAGCTAAGGCGAACAAAAGAGACACACTGCGGGAAAATAGATCATTTTTAATGATTTAAACCAACTATGAATGAACACCAGAAAAGTCCGTCAGGAGCCGTATTTGCATTTATATTAGTACACCTATAACGAAGGACGTTCACGTTGGCCATATTCATCTGTCCTCATCAATGCCACCAGCTGTTATATTTGAATAATCTATGATGTAAACTGTCGATTTATGTAGATTAATGTAATGTAACGCTGTTATCTGCTGAATTTGTTGTAATTATCCTCAGACACACTCCTTCATCGACGCCTTTTCTGTTTTAGTGCATGTTATTAGATAATAGACAAGGTACTTGTATAAATAACCGCGTGGCATCCTAATAATGATAAAAGACAACGCGTAATTATTGTCCTGCTGGTTAATAATCATGTTAATGCAGCGTTGAACTTGCTTGTGAATTCAGTACACGTTGCAGTGAGGATGTGGAGGTGTCAAGTGTCTGTTTGCAGCCAGGTGCTCTGTGAATCAGTTGTTCTTGTGTAATGTCATCAGAACCTTTCCACTCAAGAGTTTCCCACAGTGTTACCTTTCAATCGTGGTGTATATTTATGCAGATGTTTCATTCACTCACTTGTTAGATTTGGGATATACATTGAAGCAGGGGTCCCATTCATAACACAGCAGAAGTTATCCAGGACAATCAGGCAGCAGGAAACCAAAACAAGAAGTACAGCTAAACCGCAGCAATAACAAAGACTAGGGTGTTGCCACTGATTTCCCGAATCAGTGCAGTGTACGTGATCACACTGCATTGTGCGATTTCATATTAATATGGCGAAGGACATTTCAGTTGCTGTAATTTTTTTTTTTCTGGTATGAGAGATGCATCAGTTGACCACATCTGCACCGATTGGACATCCTTGGGCAGCTACGAAAAAACATCACAATTAAAACATACAATCAGCACTATAAAACAACAACACAAAGCTTTATGTGAGTGACACAGTATTTATCAGAATCAGAATAAGAATACTTTATTAATCCCGAGGGAAATTGTTTTCCACCTGTTAGCCCCGTTTATACCCCTTAGGTTTCCCACCAAAGTAGTTCTTTACATTTAAAGGTTTATCGGTATGTGCTGTGTGGTAAAAACAAATGTAGGAACTAAGGTGACATGTACTGTCTCACTCTACTTTTAATTAGTGAGGTTTTATGATCGCTTCACTCCGGAAAATATACAAGCTGTGAAAACATCAGATTTCCTACAACTAACTCACTTCAGTTTGATGATGACTGCTCTGTAGCCAGTCCCAGAAAATTGTTTTTAATTTTCTTTTCTCGGTACTACAATGTCACTTAAGTTAAGAAAGCATAAATTTTGCTAATTAAAGTTTCATTTGGACACAGTTTGCAGCGCAGCACTTACAAAAACCTATTAATTTGTTTGTTCTCAGTAATAAACCACAAACAAAAGCAATGGAAGTGAAGATGGAGCATTCATAACACAACTGAATTATTTTAATGAAGTTGCACTTGGGGAAGTGTCCTTTTACAACATACTCTGTCATTTTGAAGACGGTATTAAACTCCGCAGAAGTTAAGTTGTAAAAGAATACAGGGCTGTGTAAGTATTGTTGACATGTAGTCGTGACATGTCCCGGCCAAGTGATGACAGCCTTACTCATGTGAACGGCGACCCCACACTGTGTCAAGTTGCTTCCAGGGCAACGGTGTGATTTCCTGGAGAGGGCTGGCAAGGTCCCCCTCCCTCCCCCTCAACCACACCGACAGAAGAGTCTTCACTGTGGAGAGGAATGATTAGAGGGAGTTATCAGAGTGGACAGACTCCCTCTTACCTCTCCACAGCACAGAGCATCAGCAGGTCCAAAAGGGTTGAAACTGGCACATTTTAGTTACAATCCAAAAGATTAAATAGAAGCTTTTTGTACCAAACATGAATTTTTGTTTTTAAATTGAATTCCTCATTGCTAAATTCACCTTTGTGGCCTCTGCAGATGCATCAACAAATACAAACGCCTAAACTACGGCAGCAACAAGGGGTCGACCATGAGCTTAAAAGGCATTTCTGATGGCAGACGTGAAGACACGAAGGCAGACAAGAGCATAGTGTTCAGGAAATGAGTACAAACAAATTTAATTTCTTTTAAATCTTTAATGGGAAAGTGTTAATATTCATTACAGTGACATTTAAGACATTTGTGGAAATTGCAATTTTTTCACAGACCATTTAATTCACATTCAGTTCATTTATTTGTAATATGTAGACTTAAATATGTCCATATGTGTTATTTGTACTTTCCAGATATTAAAAACTTTCCTAAAGTTACGATCATGGTGTTCAAAATAAAGATTTGTTGTTTTCACCACTGGACACTGCACCGAAAGAAAAGAACGGAGTTCAGTGCTGAATCACAGTGTTTCTTTACAGAGGTGTGTTTCATAATGAAGCTTATGAAGGTATAAATTTAATGTCTTTGTTTGTTGATTCACAGTTCAGAGTTGCTCCATATCTGGCTGTGACTCACTGAATTGTTTTTTTTTGTATTTTTCATTAAACAACAACATTACATTACACCACAAAATAATCACATATAATCACTACCGGGCCTCGCCCCCTCCCATCCACGCTAACAAGGCCAGAGGCAACTGTGTGTGATTCAAACACTTGTTCTTCATCTTCAGTGGGAGTGGAGATGATTCCCTGGATGGCCTTCCAAACCGTGTCCCTCGGTGCCCTTTGACCCCATCGTTATCGCCTCGAAAACGGACCACCAGTCAGTCAAAGACAGAGCCTCCACTGCTGAGAACCAACAAGCGGACCATCTACACCGCTGGCAGACCACCATGGTACAACGTGACCGGCACCACCTTCAAAGAGGCCTTCGTCATCGGTAAGAGAACACAAACCCTTTTGCTCTCCTGAAGGCTGACCCTTTCATTCTAAACTTCATATCCAAGTGGGCACCCGACTGTGGGCTCAAAAATGTTAACAAAATGTATTTATTTAGTAAATTCCTTAGTTGTTGATACTCTCTTCAACTTTCAACCATCACAGTCCAACAACTAAATGTACGGTTTTGTGTCAACATCAAATATGGTGGATTTAGAAATGAAATTAAAATACGCCGTTGTAATGAAGCAAATATTTAGACCTTTCAAAAATAAGAAGGTAATTGTCTCTGAGATACATACATTTTTGAAATGATTTATTTTAATGAGTATTAGTTACATTCATACATTACAAGACGACATTCACAACCAACAATGACAGGATCAGAGACAACAGACAAAACACACATTAAAAAAAGTCACCCGAAGAACAGAAAAAACAGGTGCAGTGACAAAAAAAACCCAACACATATATAAGTGAACAGCATGAGTCACGGAGACCATATGTTGACCTCTGACCTCCTAAGTCCTAGAAGCCCTGCTTGGGTATAAAGAAACGAGCCAATGTGACGTGCTGGTAAATTTTCCATAAAAATCTGAGGTAGATTTTTATACTGTGTGTGTGTGTATGTATATATATATATATATATATGTATGTATATATATATATATATCCACGTTTTTTTTATTTTTTGTGTGTGACTCATGTAACTGCCCATTTATAACACCCACCCAAAGTTTCATATTGCACTTCTTTTATGAACCTTTATACTTTTAAAACAGGTCAACTTCCAGGTGCTCGCCTGCCTGAGTCAATATATTGTATGCGATTTCCGCCTCAGGACTGGTATGTCCCTGCAGCAGTAAAATGAACCGTGACAAATACTCGCCTCTGTGCACATCTGCACATATGCGTGGTGTGTATTTGAGGTCCGCAGAGCCAATGTCCCATGATTAAATGCATCAGATTAGCTTGAGTGGGAATGCGTGGAGGGAGAGGTGGACATTATCTTTAGTAGGCAATCTGTTATTGCCAATGGGCCCCACTGACTAGTTACAATTTCACACCCGGCTGTACTTTGGCCACGTGGCTCCGGTTAAAGGATCAGACTGTGGACATGGACAGAGGACGGTCCAAGAGGAGAACCCATCTGCGTTTGAAGGCGATCAGTCCAGAACATTGAAACATCATGTTTTCCACCATGACTCACACGAATCAGGCAAAACACAGATAGCCAGATGTTTCTGCCTACAAGTCTTTTAAAATCACTTTTGAATGCATTTAATGTCTCCTGCTCCTGATGTCCCAGGACTGTTTTTACAATGGGTTCCAAGTTGAGGGAGCATCTTGGTTACATGTATTTTTTCCCAGTACAGTGCAGACAGTAAAAGCAAACCCTGGGACTGAAGACTGTAATCACCTGTACCTTTTTTTTGCAGGTATAGACCGATATAGACTCAGTGTGGATATACACTTTATTTCACTCTATTTATATGAACACAAACACACAAAAACTGTCATCATAGTGTGCTGTATGCTATAGGGGTGTATTGTGTCTGCATTGTCGACTACACCGGTGCTGAAATTGACTTTGTCCTGTCCTGTTACTCAAGTTACACTGTTAGATGTGAACATAAAGTAAATACTGTGTGTACCATTGACTGAAATGACAGACTGATGACATCTTTAAAATCAGCAAATCAACCGAGGTGTTATTTAAAGGTCACTGGAAGACTGAGAGAGGAGAGGGACGTAAAAAGCCACAGTGAGAGTTTAAAGGGGGAGCTGGAGGCGACAGAAGATGCAGGGCTGGCAGGAATAGATGGATGAGGGAAAAAACGCAGGCAGGAGGGGAGGGAAAACACAGCCGAGCGTCACAGATACAAAAAGCTTGCGCGCTATCGCTACAGTTGGGTTTTTATTGCTAATAGGAAGAGCTGTTTTATCAGGCGTAACAGGCAGTTTGAGTGGCCTGCCTTCAATGTCGGGTGATACGGTCAAACTTTGTCGCCTGTGAATCTGTAGATTACAGGTAATAGAATTTGAGGGGATTTTCGTTCAGCGGATTTACAAGTTAGAGGTGGTATTCAATAAGCTTTAATCATACCCAGAAATGAGGAGCACTGCAGTGTTTTCCCCTCAGCATTTCAGTCAGCAGTTCTGACCTTGATGGGTTTTATCTGAGAAGTGTGTGTGTGTGTGTGTGTGTGTGTGTGTGGATGGGTGGGTGGGGTTCCAACACTTCACCGTTTGAGTTGTTTATACCACAGGAGTTGCTCCATAGGCTGTTTGTGTTCCTACACACACACACACAC
>JAPTHA010000017.1:13703679-13716569 GCA_029814585.1 Gymnapogon annona | reverse complement strand
CACACACACACACACACACACACACACACACACCCCAACACACTGCCTTTCCAACAAATGCATCCTGTTTTTCACCTCCGTGTCGTATTGCTGGCCCAGTTCCCAGGATTGTTGTCCTGAAGGATTACTGTGGAGGTCTTTAACCCTTGAGGTCGATTGAGGTAAAGCTGGGCTCAGACTAACTTTTTGGGCACTGGTGACTGTGGTGCCATAACGTCTGCTTTTTTAAGAGTCTGCAGTGACAAATGGACTGAATCTGTTTTGTTGGTTGGGTTTTCGCTCGCATGTGACTAGGGTCTGTCGCAGTATTTCCCACACACTTGTATTGTGACTGTGGCAAGCTTTCTCGTTGTTTCCTTTTAAAAAAAAAAATCAATTACTTTTAAGATGAGAGATGAGAAAGCAGAACATATTTGCATCTTGTTTGTATAACAATCTATAATCTTAAATTGCTTTATTTTAATTGCTGTTTTTATTATTATTATTATATTATTATTATTAGGTTTTTACAATCCCGCCCAGTCATGGACAACCGCAGAGCTGTCCCTGTTGCTATGGTAATAAACTTCCCTTTCTGCTCCGCGAGAAAGTGTGCTTCATCACGAAGATGTATTATGTTTTGTCAGTGTTGTGTGAAGTTATTGGTCCCAAAGTTATTTTTCACCTCTTGAGAAGGTGGGCATAAAAGTGAGATTGGATCAGAGTCTGTCACTATATTAAACACACAGACATCTGTTAGCAACGTAACTTATTCACAGATCATTTTGTGTGGAGAAATAACCCCGACGTTTATCAAAATCAAGGGGACGTATATATTAGAAAATGAGGTTTGATTGATTTATTCAACTAGGTGCATTGTAACTGTGTTAAATCTCATATAGGCCACAAAAGATCTCCAACCTCTCTGTCAATACACATAGCTGTGATGGTGTTACTCAGTGGTTGAACGGTGGTTATTAACTTAATACTTGTTCAACAAACCATGGGGTAGCAAATCCCATAATAGCTCTAGAAGTAGCAGCCATCACTCCTCAAAGCATCTGACTCTTTTTCTTGACTCTCATCATCTGTTCACCAGTTTACCACCTTTCACTGCGCATTAAGTTGTGAATAAATCAGTAAGTGGTTGTGTTTACTGCTCTTTGACACTGCTGGGTGGGTGTGTGTGTGTGAGTGTGTGAGATACTGATTATATCAGGGGTTTTTTTTTCTTCATTTCAGGTCCAAAAGAGCTTCACACTGGAATCCAAATCTGGCCTCATTTAATCAATTATGTGAACAATCCAAAAATGAATCTCAGCAATAAATCTGATCTGAGCGTGAAGTCTTGTACTGTTAATTTATTGCGTAACGCAGCTATTTTTCCCCTCTGTTACACTTAATTAAGACACTCCCAGATATTGCAAAACGAGAAGCATGCCCAGATATACAATGTCTTAGAATTTTTATTTAATTCGTCATCTCATACTTCTTTATTGCTTAGATTAAATTATTAACGATTGGAAAAATATAGCAAAAAAGGATCAGAACATGTGATTTTTTTTCTTTGCAACAGTAGTACTAACAATTATCAAAACTGCTCTCTTAATCAATATAACAGGTGAATTGGTGCATGAGTCATTTGTTTTTTTTTTCTTTTTGTGAACTGGTTAGTTTTGACTATCCTTTAAGACATAAGTGAAGTCAGGGCACTGTAGTAAATTGAGTATGAGTATCTGCCGCTCTGAGCAGACTTTTTCCGCTTATAATTGATTCATTACTTTTCTCCCTCAGGCCTGTGTGGAGGAAGTGCTTCTGGGAAAACTACAGTAGCCAATAAGATCATAGAGGCGCTGGATGTTCCCTGGGTGGTTCTTCTCTCCATGGACTCTTTCTACAAGGTGCGAAACCCAGCTGGAAACACACAGTGGACCGACTCAGCCTAATGTTCCACTAGAATAGATCAGCTTATTTATGATTTGAAAGCAGGAGTTCAAGTGTGTAAATTAATTGTCCAACATCTCCACCCCCCTTTCCATTGTTAGTGCTGATTTCAGCGTAATGAGTAAAAGCCCCTGAACGATAGCCGATTGAAGGCAATAGTTAATACCAGTCATTTCCCAAGACCAGACGTCAATAGCTTCTCGGTTCCCTCTATGGGCTGAATCCAGGGGAATAATTTTACGGACACGTCCCTATGGATTTGTTGATGTTGGAGAGTGGGATTTGCTTTCCATGGGAATGAAAATACATACTACTGTAAGTGAATGTGAAAAGAGTGGAGTCAGCACGTCTACTACAGGTGTTTCAACCTAACTTCCACAATTTATGTAAAAAGAAGAAAATGGCACTAATTTCTAGACAAATGTGAAAACCCTACTGTGACACACACTTTTTGTGCTCAGTGGACAGTGATATTGTGTGTAATCATCATCTTCTCTGCTTCATTTCCTTACCTGGATGAAATTTAGCAGGGCATTTAGCAGCGAAACCCATCTCAGAATCATCACATTAGCATTATTATAGACCAACACTGTGTTGTGGAGTCATCTTTCTGGTGTTTATCTTACCGCTAGCAATAGGGGACGAGTGCAACTGGCAAACAGCCCATACCTGTCACATCTGCGGGCCCGAGTCTTTCATAGGTGCAGTGATGGAGAGCAGCGTTGTCTAAATGCATCTAAGTGTGGAAGCAGATGCTCGTTTGTATTAAAACTCATCAAAAATCAAGACATGCTCTTAAACAAGTTTGTGATCCAGCTTGGTCTGATTTGATCTGGGCTTAGATTAAGCATGCTTCACCCAAGTGGTATATGCGCTTGTTAAATGTAGTTCTGCTTTACATTCATCAATTTTCACACACGCACCGAACCTTGGCGTATGATCTGACAGCACTGGATGAAAGCGCGTACGCTTACGCTCTGAGTAATGAAGATGGATGTTGGATGTGATGTTACCGTCCGTATTTAAAATTATTTTACTGTTAAACTTAGTTTGACTGTATTGTAGTGGTTGAAGAGTTGTGCAGACGAGAATAAGCCTTGTCCCCGTCCTGATATGAACTTTCCTCATTGTGTTACGTCTTGCGTGAATGGTATTTGAGATATTTCACATTTAATCCAACGTGCACCGCGTTTCATCATCTAGCAGAGCGTTACATATTGACCTTTAAAACCCATATTCATAGAACTTCCATCTTTGTTTTTTTTTTCTTCTTTCTTTTACCGTAATTTTATGTTCTAATAAACCTTCTTAAAAATAATTTAAAAAAAAACTAGACGCTGTGTTAACGTGTTGTTTGTGTGCACTGCTGTGTTTATGCGTTTTCCTCTCAGGTGTTGAACAAAGAAGAGCAGGAGCTTGCCGCCAAAAACGAGTACAACTTTGATCACCCAGACGCTTTTGACTTTGAGCTGCTGGTCACGGTTCTCAGAAAGCTGAAGAAAGGAAAAAGCATCAAAGTCCCAGTGTACGACTTCACCTCTCACTGCAGACGCAAAGAATGGGTATGAGGGACTTCACTCAAACAGTGCATTTATAAGTGCTGCTGCAGTATAAGAGTTCAAATCAAATCATTCGAGCCTAAAATACCATGTACTGACACCATGTACCCTCTGAAAGGAGTAATCAAGTCATAGGAGGAAAATTATCATCGAATTTACAAATCATTTAACTCCCAAAGGACGGACTAGTGGCGTGAGCTACTGCCGTTCGAGAAAGCCGCTAATTTGGTAATTATAAAGGATTTAGCGTACAGGACATTAGCCAAGCAAAGAGCACAAAAGCATTGTGAAGAATCAATCTGGCACTGTAGCACTGACAACTCCTCTCTATTTCTTTGCAGTGTAATTTCATGGCTGAAAAGCACAACACCACATGGGAAATCGCCTATCACGACTCAGAAATCATTCTACGGGCCTTTTGTAGTGCAGTGAATGTAATTAAGCCTCAGGCCCCGAGGGGACCAAAGGCCAGATGCTGCAGGCTCTATATAACGTGTGTGTTTAGGCGTATTTTTGTAGGAGTTTATGGCTAAAACTTGGATTCCCACTTCCTCTTCGTCTTCTTCGATGGTAAAACCTCAGGTCACCTTCTTCCTCTCTCTCGAGCATGTTAAAGAGCCGCTAAATCACCTCATAGGCAAGAAGAGGGAAATGAACAAATCAATAAATACTCATCTGTTTCTTTAGCATTCACTTTCTTCTCTTCACACACCACCTCACTCGCACACTCGCGCTCGTTTTGTCTCCCTCGAAATCAATATAGTGATGTCCGCTCCATTGACTCCAGCATGGAGCTAGTCACTGTTTGGTGATAGGATTGTGACATACTCAGCACCATTTTGTCTTTGATTGAGGTGGTGATTAATCTGTACGTGTGCATGCAGTTCCCCTCCCTGACAGTAAAGCAGGTTTGTGGTGAGGTGTATCAGAAAATACTGAAGTTCACGCCACCGAGCAGATGTTAAAATGATAAATGGTTGAAATGATGCTTACATTGGCATTCATTTAGAAACGATCCTATTCATTTAGTCACATATTTTTTTTATTTTATTTGCTCATTGAATTCAACAAAATGGTATTGATTTAACATTTTGCATTATGCAAATACATACCATATATATGACAAAATTCTATTTTACTGGCATTGATGTAGATTAGATTAGTCCCACACGGGGGAAATTTCATGAACTGTATAAAAGCAAAAACAGCATTCTATACAACAGCTTTCCCAATTTGAATAATTCAGATGCTTTTCAATGCAGATCATGTGGATGTTGAATTAAGAGAGGAAGTACTTGATCCCTGATATTTTAGCAAATATTGACTGAAGTTCAGCAGTTACATGAGATGTAAGTCCTCAGTGTCTTCAGGAACAACCATAAATGTCTGGAGAAAACGTCATGAGTTAAATCAACGTTTCTGTAAATGAAAACACAGATCTGTAAATAATATTGAATATTAGCCTCAAAACGAATTGAAGGAATGATTCACCGGTATCTTGGTTACATGAAGGACAATCCAGTCTAAATTTGCAAGAGCTTTGTATGTAGATGTAAGTTATCTACATTTGACAAATATATTAGAAGAAAAAGACAGAAAAACAGCAGAATATTTTCTCCTTTCCTTGCTTGCTAGTACCTTTTTAATTAGCCACAATATTTATTTCTAAATCTATTGATTCCTCTAACTAGTGTGTCACTAATTGCCTTTTTTTTTTGGCAGAAAACTGTGTATGGAGCCAATGTTGTTATCTTTGAAGGCATCCTTGCCTTTGCCAATAAAGAACTGCTGAAGGTAAGAACAGTGTGAAAGTTTCCTCTCATCCCATTGGTCGTGTTCTTATTTCCCTTCCGTTTTGTGCTGTTTCTAAACCGTACATCACATAACATACATTTACATAACGACGTAGCTTAGTTGGCGAAGGCAGCAGCTGTTGGCCTTTGGGGTCTGAAATTTTGGGGCTCAGAAAGATCCACATTTGCTTTAGGTCGAATGTAGTGATATAGATATACTTGAATGCAGTGCTACCCACTAATTCAGTCATGCATGTAAGGTTTACAAGGGGCTAATTAATTCTGCAGGGTGATGATGATGCTGCTGAGGGTCAGAGGGAATCCATTTGATTGAGCGAGGATTGTTTTTTAGGGAAGAGCATCATCTCTTTAACCCTTTTTGTGTTGTGTGTGTGGGTGTGTATGTATGGGGGGTGCTGCAGCGTGGTGATAAGGTCCATATTCTCCCCTGAGGCCCAGCCAGGCCGCTGAATAGCCTCAGCCTTTGTCCGCGGTGATTAATTGTGTTTTGTCCGTTGAGTTGAAGTCGATTACAGCTTCAGATCTGATGCGGCTAATGGAGAAACTGAGGAAATGAGCCGCTGCACAAAGACATAAGAGGAGCTATGATCTATAAACTACAACATGACGCTGCCATAATACGTTCACTGTCACATATTCTGCTTCACTCGTGTTTTACGCCGCCGTATCATACGACTTCCAGCGGACGTTATTACGTTTCCCGGGGCTCTCGGATGTTTTAGCCATGGATCAGTCTAATCTAGTAATATAATCTAAGATAATAATCTCCCCCTGCTCAGTGTTTTGTGTTTTTTAAATTGGGTTTTTTATTTCACTATCAATCCCAAACTACCCGTATTTTCACAGTCTGCGTAAAAACAAGCACAAAAAAAGCAACAACATGAACTTATCGTCACGGTGACTTTGTTTAATAATATTGTTAGTTTTTGTTCGTACTGTTTTGTGTTTTGAATGGTTTTGTCTAATCACGCATGTGAACCACCACTCAGTGTTTAAATAACATTAAAAAAAGACCACTCATCCGTCTTATTTTCCAGCAGCCTGAATGTACAGAACATCGTCTACGTGTCCACTTTGTCTCTTCCCTACACCGTGATTCATTGTCCTGCTCCAGGTTAATGATGCGTTCAGGTGATCCTGATCAATGGGGAAAAAATGGTGCAATCACACATGACTACATTTTATTTCTTGATGGTTATCGCTTACTGGCAAGTACATCATACGAAGGAGGCCATAACAAAGTCAATGAGTGGTGTAAATAACAGAAACCAGTCATCTATTTCAGCTGGAGAGTTTCCTCTGAAGAAAAGGCTGATCAGCAAACTCCAGCCGACTAGTTTCACGTTGATTTCTCTCAGTTCGTCGACGTTTAATGACAGTAACGAAAGCAGAGGGGGGAAATCCCTGCCTCTAGTGGGGTTGAGCATTACAACCCAGGCTCAAGATGAAGATTCTGAAACGGCAAATTCATTTCATCAAACTGTCAAATCTTTGCGTAATGTTATGTAGTGTATCAGCCTGTAGTTTATTTAAAGAAGACCACATTAACTGAAAAAACAAGACCCACTGTCAGTGCACTTTATGTTCAAGTATCTGTTAACTTCAGTAGATCTTGTCCCATTTGTGGCTGAGTCTTTTTCCCATGTTTATTGAGAGAACACGACATAGGGACATAGGGTGTCTGTTCCGTGTCTACTCTGTTCCGTCATGGAAGCAGCTCAGAACGTCTGCACAGTGAAAGCAAAGCAGTGTCAGCTTTTCACAAATGTAGAAAATGAAACCTGCACACAAAGGGTGGGAAGAATTCTTTCATTAAAAAGAAGTCCCACTGTTGAATCAGTATTTATCAGCAGGTCTTAGTTAAAGTTGAAAAACTGTTTTATATACGTATAGGAAAAATAAGCAATACATGTTTCTTTTTATTATTGTTTATTAAATATGGGACAGATTCGATTAGATTCCTTTATTCGTCCCACTCGGGGAAATTTCCAGTCAATCAGAAATACATTTTTAATAAATTTTGATGTACAGTTACTACACCAGTTATCCTCGTAGGTGAGTAGTAAGAGACTTTGAATGCAACTTGGGTGTTTCTGATGAACTCAGATTAGCTCCGTCTGAGACAAACTGCTGATCTACTGGGATTTTCACACACAGTCATCAAGGTTTACACAGAATGATCCGGAATCGAGAACGTAACCATGTGGTGAAGACGATGTCGTCAAGATTAAAGTTCATCCTTCTCCTTTTTTCACATATAGATAATTTTCCGGGGGCTTCTTAAAGTCAGGGGAGTATTGTGGTTAGTTGGCATTAGTGTTTTATTTCCAGAGTGTGTACATGTTTACTCTTCTGCAAGGTTCTTTGAATGTATGGTGCTTGAATGTTGACAGTTCTTACCTGCCTTAGGACAGCGGATGAAAAGTAGCTTCTGTGCTAATTCTGCCATTTTTACATTGTTGCTCTATGCAGAAATGTTGATTAATATGCATTGTCTTTATTCAAATAAATAGATAAAATAAAATAAACCAAAGATGTTAAGTTGGCTGACACGGAAGAAGAAAGAAACTAGACAATATTTGCGTTTAATATGCTGAACGTGGATGATTTTGACAGTTTTTTTTTTTTTCTCAACTGCTAAAACGGCTCAGTGTATTAAACCTGACGCACCAGTGAAGTGTGGCTCCGATCTTAACACTGCGTCAGTTTGAAACTCGAACACAGAGGCTGGTTTCGGTTTTCCTGCCTCATTGAGCTGTTTTGCTGTTAGACCGCGTGAAAAAAAATGATGAAGCGCCCTGGCCTCGCTCTCTAACCTTTGGAGCCGGTCCTGCCCTGCTTCACCTCCTCAAGCGTTCTGACAGCCCTGCTTATCCAGCAAGACGCCACGTCCTGGTTGGTCAAGCCGTCAGATTTACGGCGAACAGAAACCCAACTGGCTTGTTGTGCAACTGAGTTATACTTGTACCGCCGCAGTTACCCTCGCCTAAATCACTCTCACCCTGTGCTGTATTCATCAGTACTTCTTTTTGTGAGCGCGGCTGTTGCCTCTTTGTTGTTCAACCGCTGTTGTAACGCCACCTCATTGATTTTTTTTTTTTTTTTTCCTCCCCCGTTTGTGCTGAGCCCAGGTTCAGTTTAATGGAGCTTTTTCTTTAAAGCAACGACGATGACTGATCCTCCCTTCAGTTGGCACGTGGCTTTTCCTTTCTTGTTTTTCTCCCCCTTTTTTCCTCATGCCATCATCGTATTTCACCAGTAACAATGTTCTGTCATGGAAGCAGCTCAGAACGTCTGCACAGTGAAAGCAAAGCAGTGTCAGCTTTTCACAAATGTAGAAAATGAAACCAGCACACTAAGGGTGGGAAGAATTCTTTCATTAAAAAGAAGTCCCACTATTGAATCAATATTCATCAGCAGGTCTTAGTTAAAGTTGAAAAACTGTTTTATACATAGGAAAAATAAGCAGTAGATGTCTTTTTTAAATTATTTATTAAATATGGGACATTACACATCAACAATAAGTGTTAGTACAGCATGTGAATGTTCCATAGTTAGCTGTGTGGGCTAATTTTTCATCCATAGTTCCATTCGCAGGTTGATAGCAAAAAAAAAAGGGACATCAGCACAATAACATTCAGTCCATCACACATGACAAAGGATGCATGCTAAAAGCACATAGATTAAATATAATAGACACAAATCACAATGCTGTGATGTTGAAACTCTCTGTGACTCGTGATTAGCTTATTTCTGGGGTTTTTTGGTTTTTTGTGTTCTTTGTGTGTGTGTGTGTGTGTGTGTTTTGTCTTGTACTACTCATAGTGTATGAATGTAACTAATTTCGTCTTATGAAAAGTTTAAATAAAATAAAAGCTTTACTGATTATTAGATTCGATGTACCGGTGTAAGAAATGAACAGGAATTGATCTATAGTATGAAGGTGAAAAAAGGCAACATGAAATGTAAAGAAGTACAGTGTACTGTGTGTTTAAATATTTTAGTTTAATATTCCCTCTACATGTGTGTCGTTCCTCTTCCAGCTGCTGGACATGAAGGTGTTTGTAGACATAGATTCGGACATCCGATTGATACGGAGGCTGAAGAGGGACATTTCGCATCGTGGTCGGGACATCAGTGGCATCATAAAACAGTACAATAAGTTTGTGAAGCCTGCATTCGAGCAGTACATTGAGCCCACGGTACAGGTGGCCGACATCGTGGTGCCCAGAGGTGAGTGGTTCTGACATGTTTCATCATAAAGAAACACCTGCACATGAGATTAATTCATGAGTTGAATGAATGGAATCCACTGCAGTGGCCAATTGATATTACTGCTGTTCATATGAGATGGCACCATTTGTGAACTACATGGAAAATTTACCAGCACACCACATTGGTTAAGCTTTGTTCTATACCCGAGCAGGGCTTGTAGGACTTAGGAGGTCAGAGGTCATCATACGCTATATTACCAAAAGTATTTGCTCATCTGCCTTGACTTGCTCTTAAGTGACATCCCATTCCTAGTCCATAGGTTCAATATGAGGTGGGTCCACCCTCTGTATATATATAATCCATAGGTTCAATATGAGGTGGGTCCACCCTTTGCAGCTATAACAGCTTCAACTCTCCTGTCAAAGGCTGTCCACTAGGTCTAGCCCTTGCACTACTTGCAACTATATTTCATCTGTAAATACTGCTTTTATTCTATATGCCTATTTAATTCATCCCACGTATCTGTACATATTCCATACCTAACTTACATCCACCTCATTTGCACTGGTTGCAACTGTTTACATTTGTAATAACACCCATCTGTACATACTGTATATATTTTATCTGTTATATATTGCACTTCTGCTATTGGCACTTCTGATTAGATGCTAAACTGCATTTTGTTTCCTTGTACTGAGTAATCACAATAAAGTTTAAACTAATCTAAATATAATGTATAATATTACAATTTTGCTTTTTAAATGACCATTATTGGCATTTTCCCAGCTAAACTATGCTGTACTTCTTTTCTTGTATCACATCTTAGTGCAGATGTTTTTTTTTTCTCATATTTTGTTGTGCAAATATCTCCTCCGGAGCGGAAGGTGACGCTTTTATTCTATAAGGGAAGTAAAAGACAGGAGAAAACTGCGCAGGCGCATTAGCTGGCAGCCATATTTGTAGTCCTTATCGAGTCATCGAGAAGAGGACGCAGGGTTGTTGGCCGGGCTTTGACTTTTAGCGAACATACATGGAGTCTTCGCTTATTATGACCCAGCAACTAGGAAGCGTCGGGCGTGGCGAACATCAACCGGCGGAGTTGTAACCGGCAGGTGGATTCCAGCTGTTGATCCACGCCTTATGATCCGATGGAACGTCGCGGAGAGGAGTGGCTAACATCTCGCCTGTAACATTTAGCCGGTGGTGATGAAGGCAGGTTCTGGTCATTGTTGAGTCTCTGTCAGCTTGTGTTTAGTGTTCTGCAGTCGGCGGGTAGAACAGTACTGTACCATGTTTTTGTCTCATGTGGAGCTATGGAGAACATGCTGGGAGTGTGTATCCGGACTTTACACCGTGTTCATCTGCTCCGCCACGGCCGCACTGTATCTGTGGGGCCGCAAGTGCCAGGTCAGTCACCGTGGAGTGGACCGGGATCACTGTTGGGACGGCACTTTTTTTTTTTTTTTTTTATTTTTTATTATTCATTTTGTTTTAATTTTTCACCACATTTTTAAACCACTTTCCATCCCCATGTTTTTTGATCAGAAAATTTCCCACAACTTTCAGTCCCGTGTGTGTGTGTTTTTTTTGTGGTTACATATTAATTTAAGTTTCTTTAAAATGTATTTGCATTATCATTCTATTGCTGTTCTACACCTGTTTATATTTATTTATATTGTTGGGTTAATGAAAAAGTGAATTTGTCTTTTAGGTTCAATAAAGTCAATCATTATCTGTGTCTGTATCTGTTACAAGTTGTGAAATCCCTTCATGACTTTCAGCCTGTATACAATATAACTGTCAGTATTATGCTAGTTTCCTTTTATACTTACTTAAGATTGTCTTTTTCATAAACACCACGTTTTTAAATCACTTTCCATCCCCATGGTTTTTTTTGAAACTTTATTTTTATTTCAAATATAATTTTTTAAACAAAAAGACAGCAGTGAGATAATATTTGGTATGGTACAATAAAATCGGGGAATTAAACACACTGCTTTGATATATTACAGTTATAACACATAAAAAGGAAAACAAGAATAACATTATTAACATCTGGAGTGGGTGGGGGGCATATCACAGGGTGTTAAATGTAGATGTTTTCATCAACCAATGTGAATCAAGTACCAAATAGCTTATCACCTCTTTGTGCAAGGTATGTGTTCCATTTTTCCCAGACTATCAGATTTATGACTTTGAAGCCTTAAACTGAATGTCAGGCATTCCATATGTTGGATATTAGTAATTATATCTTGGCACTGGTTAATTGTCTGTGTGTGTGTGTGTGTGTGGGGGGGGGGGGTTCCTCACAGAGCCAGTGTCTTGTTATGGCCTTTTTCCACCCCCATGTTTTTGATCAGAAAATTTCCCACAACTTTTAGTCATGTGTGTCTTTTTTTTTTTGGGGCTTACATTTTAATTTAAGTTTCCTTTAAATGTATTTGCAGTATCATTCTATAGCTGTTCTACATCTGATTATATCTTTATTTATTTATATTTTTGGGCTAATGCAAAAGTGAATTTGTCTTTTAGGTTCAATAAAGTGAATCATCATCTGTGTCTGTATCTGTTATAAGTTGTGAAATCCCCTCATGACTTTCAGCCTGTATAAAATATAATATATATGCTAGTTTCCTTTTATACTCAAGATGGTCTTTTTCTTAAATCCATAAAATGAGAGAACTTGTTTATGTGCAGATACAAGTCTAAAAGATGATGATTAATTTGGCGGCCTGTGTCCTTGTTTGTATTTGTCCCCTTCTTTTTGTTCTTTTTATAATTGTTATCATTTCCTCTCACAGACTCCAGCCTTGGTTTGCAGTGACACTTTCTACTCGTTCCTCTACAAACACTGTCCAGTCGTGACTGAGCGTTTCAGTCCCACTCCGTGGTGTTGGGGAGGTCGCCTTCAAACCCTGGTCTGTGCCCTCCTCAAGTCCAGACCCTCCGTAACGTACCGCAAGTAAGACCGACACGGTGGCGACATCATTTACAGGGTTTTTATGTAGCAACGACATTTATAGACTCGCATCAAAGTTGAACGCTGGAGTTGCGCAATTTAATTGCTTTTTAATTACGGCAATGCTAATCTTTATATATTACTTTTAAAAACAACTGTTTACAAAGTGCTTTGACAGCAAATGGAACGGTTAAAAACAGTAAGTGAGTAGCAGTCAAGCACACAGTAGTCAACAAGCAAATATACAAATACTTAAATAATGAAAAGAACTTGTAAACAAATAATTTCCCTCGTGTTGGTCAATCTAGAGTTGAAGCGCTCCAATGACAAAGGCGTGGTCACCTTTAGACCTGAACCTTGAATGTGGAGCCACTAAGACGGTCCCTCCCAAGGATCTAAGGTTGCAGACTGGTTAATGGG
>JAPTHA010000017.1:13691621-13703579 GCA_029814585.1 Gymnapogon annona | reverse complement strand
TCCACCCTCTGTATATATATAATCCATAGGTTCAATATGAGGTGGGTCCACCCTTTGCAGCTATAACAGCTTCAACTGTTCTGTCAAAGGCTGTGCACAATGTTTAGGAGTGTGTTTTTGGGAATTTTGACAATTCTTCCATCCTCACATTTGTTTGGTCACACACTGATGTTGGAGGTCAGTCCAGTTCAATCACACTAGAGTCTGTCACTAATGCACTTCTGGAAGAATGGTCAAAAAAATTCCTAAACACACTCCTAAACATTGTGCACAGCCTTTTACAGAAGAGTTTAAGCTGTAAAAGCTGCAAAGGGAACCCACCTCATATTGAACCTATGGATAAGTAATGGGATGTCACTTAAGTTCATATGCAAGTCAAGGCAGGTGAGCAAAGTGTAGCATAGTGTATGTCTATCTGTGACTCATGCGGTTCACTTATTTCTCTATTTGTTTGTTGTGTTTTGCCAACTGTCTTTGACCCCGTCGTTGTGCGTCAGGAGTGTTGTCTTGTAGCGTATGAATATAACTGTAACGTTGTCCAGTGAAAAATGCAAATAATTTTATTTTTAAAAGAAGAGGACATTAAACACTTGGGATTTTTAAAAAGAAACTTCATAGGTGTACGTTTTGCAGAAACATGAAGTATTTGTGTCATTTTGTTCCTAATGGGGTTTGTGTATCTGCTGGGGTCTGCTTTTGCGCTATTCATTCAATTATTTTCAATGGCTTTTCTATCCAGGTTTTTGTACATTAAATCAATTTCCCCTGTTTTGCCTTTGTTTCATTTGCAGGTGGAGAGAACTTTGTGGCATTGGATTTGATTGTTCAGCATGTTCACAGTCAGCTGGAGAAGGTACGGATCCCTCGTGACGGTATTCAGTTTATCTTAGTTACTGCCAAATGTTTGGAGTTAGTCTGCTTCCGCTGCCTCAGAGGTTTGTTTGTTGGAAAAGTGCAGCCTCACTACCGATAAGAAGATCACTTTTTATTTTTCTTCCACTGCATTCCCTATTGTTGTGAGCCAAGAGTATTTAGAGAGCATCGCCTCCCATAACAGCAGGATTCTTATTAGACAAATTATCAGCTGACTTAGTGCTGTAAGTCATAACCAAAAGAACAAGAAAGCATAAATGGGTCAGATGATTTTTTTGCAGCACCAATAAATCTAACGACATTTTTAAAAGGTGAAAAAAAAACAGCGATGTATAGAATGGACTCTTGGAAACAAAACTTGGCTCAAGTTTTCCACAATGGATTATTTTGTTGTCTTTAAATAGCTTTCTGTGCAGAATTGGATTTGATTAATGGTAAATACAACATCAGCCAGATTTTTCTTGCTGTTTATTTTCAGCGCAAGTTTAAATTTGTATATTTGACTTAATCGGTTCATCTTCCGTTACAACCAACCAAGCAAGTAGGTCCCGAGGAATGTGGACTTGTATGAACGTGGCTAATGGCTCTTTGAAAACACACACGTGTAAACCCAACAGACAAATCTGATGCGTCTCCTATATATAGTGCACAGTTTATTGAACCGTAACGCCACAGTGTCTTCTGCTGCAGGTAAAACAAATTCAGCCCCAACATCCTTAAGCTCACAATTCAAGCTAAACTGTGCACAGGTGAATTAATTTGGTCAATTGTCATAAATTTTGAGGTCCAGCCGTATTTCGTTTGTCTGCACCTCAGATTAACGACGGTGGAGGTGTTCTACATCTTCCACAGCCCCAGTAGCTGTCAGCACGCCGCCTCATGACCTCCAACAAATTATGATCTACATATCCTTTCACGGTCGCCCGCAGAGCTATAAAACACACATCACACACACGCACACACATGTGACACCTGCACTATGTACAGTATGCAGTGACAGTTTGTCTTGGGGCGTGTGTTCAACGTCATATCAGGTTTTCAGATCTCACAGAACTTAATATATACCTACACACATAACTGCTAATGGACAGGGTCATTTTTCTCTTAAGAACTATGAGACACAGTTTCTTTGCCAACTCATGCACGATGGCTTGAAAAAAAGTACAGAAAATACAACAATACTTGTTGCAGTGTATTTTGGGAGTCCAGTCGGGACATATTGAGTACAGTGGGTTTGTTTCACCTATCACCAGCATTAATTCAATGCATTTTATAAAGTTAACGTTTTCTATCAAGCAAAACTCACAAAATTGAACAACTAATTATAAGTTATAATCCAGCTTGGAAGCTTTTAAATAAAAGAAATGCAACAATCAATTAACAGAAATGTATTTTACCTGCAACCACTTTGATAATACATTTACCAAACATATGGAGCACAGTTCGGCAATTTGCATCCTTTTAAAGTCATGTTTATTTAATGTAAATGTACAGTAACTGCGGTAAACTAACGTACTTGAAGAACATCATGGTACCACCCAAATTTTGTAATTGCCGATGAAAATGTAACCCATTATACACTACAGCCCAAAAGTTTGGACACACCTTCTCATTCAATGCGTTTTCTTTATTTCCATGACTATTTACATTGTAGATTCTCGCTGAAGGCATCAAAACTATGAATGAACACGTGGAGTTATGTAATGAACAAAAAAAGGTGAAATAACTGAAAACAGGTTTTATATTCTAGTTTCTTCCAAATAGCCACCCTTTGCTCTGATCACTTTTTTGCACACTGTGCATTCTCTGGATGAGCTTCAAGAGGTAGGCACCTGAACTGGTTTTCCAACAGTCTTGTAGGAGTTCCCAGAGGTGTAGTATGAAATAGTCATGAAAATAAAGAAAACGCATTGAAATAAGAAGGTGTGTCCAAACTTTTGGCCTGTACTGTATAACAGATGTAGGATCCACTGGCCTGATCCTACATTTTTTATTAACTGGTTGGCTTAAAATGGAAAGAAAAAAAACAACTAAAAATCAAGGGGAGACAACCTCATCATTTTATGATTATATGATATGATTATGATGTTATGATGGTGTTATGATTATGTTGGTAAAACGTGAAAGTCATTGCCATTATAAATTATTATCCATTGTTCATTTTTACAAACATTTATTTTCTGTAAATGTTTGGCTTTGTTTTGAAGGTTTTATGTTGATGGTCATACTTTTCCAAGGAATGCCTTATCTCATGTTTTTGTATTTTGTCTTATGTTTCTGACTTATGGCATACACCTGTGTGTGTCTCCTTGTGCGTGCACGACTCCCCTTTGCCTGGCTGTAACCATTCCAGCGTGAGATCACTGTGAGGTACGACTGTCAGTGCTTTTTTTTTTCTTTTTTTTTTTACGACTACATCTTCTCCCCCTCTTTACTTTTTCCTGTCCTGTTAACTATTTTATCTGTTTCAGTCATTCTTTCTTTAAAAGCAAAGATAAAATGAACGTCTGAGTTGTAATTTGTCATTTGCGAATGGAAATGTCACTATCCTTAAATCCCTTTGTCGTCCAGCAAAGAATCAACTGTACAAATACCAGACCAAACTAGGGATGTAACAGTCCTTTTTTCTCAGTCACATATGTGTGTTGATGCTTGCACCAGTATTTAATCCATAAGCTGTGTGTGGAAAAGAGTGGGATCATTCTTTTAAGGAAAAGACGACATCTGGCTCGACCTTAACACCACTTTCCTAATGTGTTACTGGTTGTCCACGGGTCCTTAAAAAGTCTTAAATCTGTTTGTCTGTAATTAAGGCCTTAACTATCCTTAGAAATTACAATTAGTCCACAAACACAATAAACAAAATTGCAATTTATTTTCTTGCATTGCAAATTTGTAATGACTGCTCTGTATTTTAGCATAATGGAGCGGAGCCAACAGCGGTCCTTCAGTTGTGGGGGGTGGGGCTACATGCACTTTTTCATAGTTGTTTGAAAGGTTGTCTGATCTTTCAAACTGTGACAAGTCGCCGATATTCTGCTACAGAGTTGCGATCTTGATGTTTATTGATGTTGATGTTATTTTTTTGCATTTCCATTAAATATATGGATAAAAGTACTAAAAACACTAATGTGGTCACACTTTGTGACATGTCACAGATGAAAGTTCTTAAATTTGATTAAAAATATCTTTTAAAAAGTTTTAAATTTAACTTTCTTAAAACTGCAGATACCATGATGTTAACAAAACATAATACACGTGTACGCAAATGCCCCGACAGCTGATCTTTCTGGGGCTCCATTTTTTTTTTACATTTATAAAACATTGAAATAAGCTGCAAGCAAACTTCTAATTCAGTGTTTCTCAAACTGTGGGGCGGGTCCCTTTGGGTGGGCACGTAGTCCTTCCATAGGTACATGGAGTTGCTGACGTCGTAACACGTGTGATTGATTAGACTAACAATATTATGCTTGGACAATGGACAAGAAAAATGTTCATTTCTGTTTCTGTCACCGAATGGGGCCCAGCAGAGAAGTTTTTGAGAGCCACTGCGCCAAGTGTGTGAAGCAGGGGTATTGCAGGTCGTTCCTTCCTGCAGCTCTCAGGTGCTAAAATAGAAACTGACCATGGACAATGTCTCTTTCTTGATCTTGTTGCAATCAATCTGTTCTTTTCTTGATTTATATTTACATTATACAATCCGTTATCTAATCTAATCTAAGTTATGGCAGATTCTGGGTGAAGATTTCGGTGTCTGAGGTTTAAGAGGACTTTCAAAGCTTCCTAACAGTTCCGTAGATTTTGACTGAAGTACATTTACAGCTCAGTGTGAGAAGAAACACACTCTCCTGAAATCAACGCACTTATAAAATCAATGGAATTGTACTTGAGTCCAGAACTCCAGTGTTTGGTTCAGTGTTGCGGAGCGCCGATGTAGTGGACCTGTTTATCTGCTCTAATACTTATTTCTCTTCCTTTCTTGTTTACATTTTGTCCCTTGTATATTTTTTTATCTCCTCCTCCCCTGTGTTTTCATCACTCTATCTCGCCGTCTGTCGTCGTGACTTTGTGTCACCTCCTTCAGAGGAAGCTCCGCTGGGATATGTGAGCCTCTCACTCGTGCATCTTCTCAGTGTCGTAGTCAATCAACGCAACCTTTTGAAATGCACTTCCTGTCCATCCTAAGCAGATAAATCCCACCATGCCTTTGACTCTTGCCTAATTCGGCGTGCTTGTTGGTGGCTTTAATGAGCGATGTGCCTTAGTGGCCACTGAGGTTATTTTGGTGGCAGAGCGCTGTTGTACTGTTGTCATTAACCCGCCTGCTCATCAGTGTTGTAAGGATTCGGACACAGCATGCGGCAAGTGTTCTGCTTGTTCCACCGCTTTTTAGAATAAGTGCATGTGTTCAGTAGATGAGCTTGGTCATGTGGCGTAAAACCTCAGAACTGTCGAATCCCATGGGTGGCTTTGTGCGCACGTCCAACTGATCAGGCTGATTCTATCACTGATTCAGGGCTGTGTGATATGACCCGGATCTCATCCCATTTTATAACCAAGCACCGATATTTGTTGTGATATTGTACAGTGCACCTATTTGTCATCATTGTTTGGATTATATAGAAAACGTACTGACGGGTGGAGGAAGTCACACGTGTACCGGCAACACGTCTTAACAAGAATTACGCTTCTGTGATGAAAACGAAGCAGCTTAAGTCGATTTCTTCAAGTAAGACAGCATTCATGGTTGAGGTTGAGACAGTCAAGACTCGTCTCATGCGAAAACTATGTTTATGTGAAGGTGACGCTTTTGTTAATGTGAGCCTCAAATCCTAAAATTGGTGACTTAAGCTTTATTTGCTAATTTTTCTTGTTGGAGCATTGTGGAAATTTTCAAGTAGTTGTGTAAAAATGAATAAATATTAATAATTAACTTATTAACACTTATCCAATATAGAGGTAGATAGTCAAAAGGTTGTGGTAATATGATAAAGACATTTGTGTTGTGTAAGGGTATATCATTATATATTCACAATTATAATATTGCAACAGCCGCACATGTTGCGTCTTAAATTTTTTGTTTAACAGGAAAGGTCATAAGGGGAGAAAAATCCAAATTTTGTGATTGCATTTTCACATTACGTGGAGAAAAGGAAAAACTACATTCATGCAGTCAGTTACATATATTACTCATTTCTTGTTGTGAACAAATCTGACACAAACCTAAACACATCGCAGAGAGGAACTCCTTGACTGGTACCAGAGCACCGGGGGGGGGGTCTGCAGTGTAATATGGTAACACCCCCTCCCTTTGGCTGGGTCGGTCGTCCTGTGTCGTTCTCTTTCCTTCCATTTGTGTAGACGTCAGGGCTCTCTTAAACCTTCCACCAGAGCCTCAGTTAGTGGGGACTGTGTCCTTCCCAAATTCACGACATCTTTTGGACAGTCCAGCCTCTCGTTTAAAGGGGCCAGACTGTGGAACTCTGTCCCTGCTGGACTAAAACTGCAAACCAATTTGAGCATGTTTACCAGAGAGCTAAAACAGTGGCAGAAGTCAGGCTAGAGTTGTTCACATTTGTACATTGTGTCTTTTAGAACAGGAGAGACTTTATTGTCATTGGTTTCACTACGAAATTGGATTTGACACTCCAGTATTTGCGTATAAAGTGCAAGGTAAAAAAAGAGGAGATAAGAGTGTGAATAAGAAATATCTACACAAGCAAAGAGGTCTCTATTTGGCTTGATCAAAAGTGTCCATGATAAAAACATAGGTATTGGATATTGGACAGATCAGTTTCACAGTATTGCACAGTCATTTCACAGTTATATTGTCTTTTAAAATTGTACCGCAATTTGAAAAGCCCCCTATGGACAAGTGTTATAAATTAGCAACACTATAACGCTTAAAACAATACATCTGGTTCGTCCAATGTCATTGCTATGTCCATATTAAAATAAATAAACAATACGGTTAACTGTAGTTAATTTACACAGGCCCGTTGGAAGTCTTGTGCGTTTCTTTGACGTATTGTGTGGAAGAACACAAAGTTTCATCCCAGTGCAGTGGTTGGGTGACTTTTTTTATTGTTGTGCGACACATCGTCATATTGCACAGCCCTAAATGGATTAAAAACTCATATTTATCATTTTATTTGTATAAAGCACTTTTAGCTGATATCTATATTCAGCTGTGTCTTTCTGCAGTGAACACCGTAACATCTGAGACGGTAAAAATCTCTTAGTTGTCTTTAGCTTCAGCTGTGTCAGGATCTCTCCTTCAAAACATCAGATGGATTTATTAATAGAGGTCTTGAAAACTTGACTCATTTAAAGCACATGCCACATTTGTTGCTTTATAACATTTACTGTCAACGTGTCAGTCACTGCTCATGTGTTCATTTTAATTTTCTATTTTTTTCTTACAGATCGGCTCTGGCCTCGGCTCACCAGGGGCAGCCATTACCCAAAACCCTCAGCGTCATGGAGAGCACGCCACAGGTCCTCGGCATGCACACAATCATCAGGTCTGAATAAACACACACACACACACACACACACACACACACACACACACACACATCTATACATACTCCTCCTAGGCCACATTATTGTGTAGCTCTGCAAGTCAACTTCTGTTAAAGCTAGTTGTGTACTTCATCTGTATAGAAAAGACATTAGTGTGTCTAGTAGTGGGCTTTAGAGCTTTTTTAAGCATGGCGTACTTGTCAAAACCTGATCAACCTGAACATCAAACTGTTTAGACACATGTTGCAGCCTCGCAATCTTTTTCATCCTGTTTGCTCCCGACCTCTCCGTGCCCTTTTGTGTAGGAACAAGGAGACTAATCGAGATGAGTTTATCTTCTACTCCAAGAGATTAATGAGGCTTCTGATCGAACATGCCCTCTCCTTCCTGCCTCTCAAGGTGAGTTTTTGTGTTAAGCACGCCGATTATTAACCACTACCCACTGCCATTTGTTGGAGGATAACGTCTTTTCCTCCACCCTCTATGATTTATGCCGGCGTTTCTCACGTGCTGTAACCTTCGTCGTTCGGATTCACTCCTAATTATTCAACAGTGGAAGATGAACCTGAGTGAGTCGTGGTGGGGTTCGTCTTTAATGGTGTCTTTTTCCTGAATGCAGTCGGTATCTGTGGAGACTCCTCAGGGCAGCATCTACGAGGGGAAAAGGCTGAGTGGGAAAAGAGTAAGTCTGATTTAATGCTTCTGCTCACTGCAATCTCCGTTCATTAATACAAATCCATTCTGAGCAGTGAAAACAGCTGAACGCTACTATCAAAACTGCAAAATTGCCAAGAGTGATAATCAAATCACTGGATCAGCACTTTTTTTTTTTATTGTTTAGAAATTGTCTTAACACACTGTTTGCAGATGTTGTGCAGCTCGTCTGGCTCTCTGGAAGTCCCACAAACTATAAAAGAGAACAACAAACCTCAAATCTGCAGCCAAAAATGTAAACTCTTAATGTAGACAAATGTTTATTTTTTTATTTGGTGGTTTTTTTTTTTAATAGCACTCAAAACCTCTCGCCCACAGCAACACGTACAGCTTTTTAGCTCTGTTTCCTGTGGTAGATAATGCAGATGAATAGTTATCATTCCCCTTTATAGTCTTGACTCATTGCAACTGCAGCATCAGTCCAAATGATCTTGTTTTTTTAAGTGACAAGAGTGCGGTGGTAAGTTTGTCGTGTTCTTAATCAATAAAGCTCTTGTTTTCATTAATTGGTGCAGTAGCATCCGCACACACCACATTTATCTAGTTTCCTTGAGCTTAAGGAGGTTTCAGCTGCAATATGAAATAAAACAAAGGACAACAATGATACAACTACCAAATACAGACTCATACAAGGAGCCAAACACCAGATCATGAAGGCAACAGGTCTGGATCCTTAACTCATTCACTGCCAGACATCAGTCAACGTTACCTGTCTCAAATTACGTCATTGGCAGGCAATGAATTAATATATATATATATTTATATTACTTAATGTCTAATATTTTGTAATTTTTATGTGTAATTTAAATTTTTTGTATTTTTAGGTCTGCTATAACATCTATCAGAGCGGCATACGATGAAAACTATTTTTGCTAATTCATTTACATTGACAATTTCATTTGGGTTTTTCCCTTCCGGGGTCGCCACAGCAAATCCAATTCGCATATTTGATTTGCCAGAGTTTTTTTTTACATCAGATGCCCTTCCTGACACAACCCACTAGACGCTAATCCCGGCAATCCAACCCAGGGCCCCTATGAACCAGCACGGTGCCTTACCAACTGAGCTATCACATTATACAGTGTTAATTAATGTGCACTGTCCCTTTTCAAATATATATAATGAAAATGAAAAAAAATGAGACTGCTAAATACAGACACTTGAGCTGGAGTTAGGCAAAGGAAAGCTGTGACAACAACCATCAAATTGTACAAAAAACTAAATTCTTCTGGTAAAAATGGTGCCCTTTGACTCTTGCACATCCCTTTAGTCTACATCTATAACTGACTCTACTCCACTTCTGTGCAGATCACCGGTGTGTCCATCCTCAGAGCTGGCGAGACCATGGAACAGGCTCTGATGGCGGTTTGCAAAGACATCAGGCTGGGAAAGATCCTCATCCAGACCAACCACGACACAGGAGAACCCGAGGTACGTGAGCAGAGAAACACGTCGGCACCAGTCCAAATAAAAACATAAAATACAATAAAAAAAGTGTGTCTCGTTAGTTGTAGTCGCTGTGCATAACTCGCCTCTGAATTGTTGTCCGTGCATTTCAAATGAGAGTGGGATTGTGGCGGAGTAGCCACGCGTGAATCGTTCAGTAGCGCATCAGAGTTCGATGTTTTGCAGAACGAGAACAAAAGTGACGATTCAGCAGCACTCTGAACACTTCACTACGCTGCTCTGTTGCCTTTTGTTGGGAGTTTCTTTTTCTCCCTCCCTTTGATTGTGTTTTCAAGATCCTATTTCTCTTCACAAATGTTCCCGTCAAGTTTGAATCTTGATATTGTTTGTTTTTTTTTTCACCACAGACTCGCTCTCCTTGTCTTTGTGGGTTCAAAACGTATAAATGAACACCATGTACACAGTTGCACTTTTCCACTGTTCTTTTCTTTCCCTCTCTCAGCTTCACTACCTCCGTCTGCCCAAAGACATCAGTGAGGACTATGTCATCCTGATGGATAGCACCGTATCCACCGGAGCTGCTGCTCTCATGGCCGTCCGAGTGCTGCTGGTGAGTCTGCACCACTGTACAAAGACCACTATTAACTCATACACACCCAGAGCTACTAATGTGCCGGTTCTAAAATGAATTTTTCTCTATATGTAAACTTTCTGGAATGATTTATCACCGTGTATTATAATATTATTCTGTGTATTATATATTTTTTCCTTTTAGAATGACATATTTTACATTAATTCTCATGCCTTGGTTTATTCATTTTAGTAATTTTGCACTTTTTGTATTTTTCCATATTTCTTTTGTGTTTCAGTTGCCGATCAAGGACATTTCGTTGCCAGATTCACTGTGTGTGTCTGTGCAATGAAAATAAAGGACATCTAAGTTAATTAAGTAATTCACAGATCATGTAGATGTTTATAAAAGCTCAGATTAAACTTAGGTTTATTATATCAGAAACAGAAAACTGAAGAAAAGGTTTATTATTAACTGAACTGTCTTATGATTAACTGAACATACACCCAGTGTGTCCTTCCACTGTCACTGATTCAGCTCCATGGGTTTAACCGGTGTATTTTACTGGTCGATGTTGTAGAAGATGACTGTTTCCATGGTAACTACAGGACCTCCGAGCATCCAAATGGTTCATATTTGATGACCACGAAAATATGGCAAGGATGTACCCACACCTATATTAGAACGAGGCCTGCATTAGCGTTTTACTTTGTATTTCCTGTTTATTCAAAATAAATTTGTTCAATTTATTAGGACTCTGGTCACGTGTGTAGTGCCCTGAATAGAAGCCATTCTTAACAGCTTTATATGTCAACTTTGCTTTTCTTTGGCTTCTAGAAAGTCTCTACCAATGACTGTTTGTCTGAACAAACAAGACACACACCTGCAGTGACTGAGGTCATGCAAGACTTCAGGACATTGGCGTGACCTTGATTAACATGTTTAAAACGGCTGGATTATATCGTTGAATGTATTAAATGAAAGTTGAAGAACTCGACACAAAGACGGGCTTGTGTCATCCGTCTGTCATTGTGAACCAGCTCCTATCTGTTCATGTCAACCTGAGCCCCGGCTCCTTATTCTTATCAGAATCAGTATTCTTTATTTCTCACGTGTGGACATACATCCACAGTGAAATGAAAAACCACACTCCCCCCTGAACTGTGAAAAATGCAATAAAATATACAATCAACAAGAATAGCAGCAAATTGACCCAAAATAAAATAAAATAAAAATATAGCCTAAAAAAATAACCTCAGTGACCGAGTATCTCTTTTTCTTCTTTTTTTTTTTTCTTTGTCCAGGACCATGACGTTGCAGAGGATAAGATCTTCCTGCTGTCGTTGCTCATGGCAGAGATGGGCGTCCACTCAGTGGCCTACGCCTTCCCTAAAGTCCGCATCATCACCACGGCTGTAGACAAAGAGGTCAACGACCAGTTTCACATCATACCCGGCATCGGTGAGGACGTGTATTTATTACTGCACTTAATGGGAATGAAGCTAACAGTATTGTCTCAGTTTGACCATAATCTGGCATGGAATTGAATATATCATGATCGAGTGCTTGTTCTGGTCACTGAACCTGCCTATAAATGCCTTTTTGGAGGCCGAGGAGGTTTGGGGATATCAGTCCATGTCCCATTTCAGATTTATTTCAGGCTGTTACTGTCGTTTGAGGAAATTTTTTCAAACATTTCTTCTAGCTGTTTATAGTACTGTTTACATTGATGTGCAGTATTTTCACTGTTTATAGTACTGTTTATATTGTTGTGCAATTTTTACACTGTTGTCAGTACTGTTTACATTGTTACTGTCCATCTTATTTATTTCTTATTTATATTGACTGTGTGAATTTTTGTTGTCACC
>JAPTHA010000017.1:13628740-13644689 GCA_029814585.1 Gymnapogon annona | reverse complement strand
AAGTCTAATATATAATAATTATAATTTTTAAATATTATTATTGTAGTATTGTTGTTGTGTATCTGCCTATGCTACCTCTTGGTCAGGTTGTCATTATAACTTGAGAAGTGGTGAAATGAATAAATAAATCAATGTTGGGGTATACATATGTGATCCAGTTGCATGAGGTGAATGGGAGTCAGTGTCATTTCTCAAACAGGGATCTAAGTGTTAAGAAGTAAAAGGAAGACAATTCAGACCAGATGTTATAAAATCCCCCTTTTAATTTGGTTGAAGTTCTAATAACTCATGTACAGATCGTCCACAGGGAACCACAACAGAGAGCAACACATCCCCAAGAAAAGAAAAACGAAAACCCCTTCTGTCGTGATCAAACGCCGTCACTTGCGTGGTCCTCACCGATGTTTAGAGAAATACCGCGACTTTCTGGTGGTTGATTGTCGACTGGTCAACGTATTTAAAAAAAAAAAAAAAACGATGAGAAGAACGTCGAATGCATTAATCACTGAACAGTTTGAGCTCGTCTTTTTTTTTTTTCCCCCTCCCAACACCCACATTGACCAAGTTGACAACCCCACTGCCATTACATCATCAGGTTAAAATGAAACGATGCCAATGCGACATAAAAAAAAAAAAAAATCAAAAACAAAACTTTACGTACACTGTTAAAAGAGACACCGCTTCATAAAACATTTCCATCAACGACAAGGAAATCTGTCACTTTAGCGAATGATGAGATAAGGTCTTATTTACAACAATTACAAAATAATAAATAATCACAGGTCCTCTTTCAGTGCTCCATGGCAACCGCTGCAGTCACATGCATCTCAAGGAAGACAAACTTATAGCATGGAAAGGTTGAAATGTTTCCGAGACCACACCAGGGTTTTGGCTGATGGACCTTTTTTGAGCTAAAATGATGTTGTTAAAACTCTGGATCGGTTTCATTAGAGCTGATTTAAAATCGAATGGGTCGTATTAATTCTTGGCAGGTTTCCCTTTTATAATGAAACGAGGAGCGTTGGCTGAGGGTCGCAATTTTACCACAGTAATAGTTTATGGCGTCGACCTTAGGTAGATACAGAGAAACTATAGTATTAATTATTTGAGAAAAAAAAACCTGATTATAATTTCACATGTGCCACTTTAAAGGGTAGATATATCCATTTAAAAAAAACAACATCTCACCAGAAAACAAACACTTCACTTAATAAACTATGTTGTATGGAATTAACGGAGATCATGGCACTTCCCCCAAATGTTGCCTCCGGAAACATTGAACGGATTCAGATTATTGTGACGTTAGAACTTCCGAGCAAAATTAAAGTGCTTCCAAAAAAAGCAGCATTAAACTTACGATTCTCACGTTTTAACTTTAAATATGACATGAAAATTACATGAAGTACCAGGTACAATTGAACACGAATCCGTACGATTCATAAAAACACTTTTGGAGTTCAAATAACAGAGGCCATGTTCCATATGTCTTCTCTTGATTTTTCATTCTCCTGTGGATAAACCCGTGGTTGACCTCTGACTTCAAACAGAGTGAAGTTCACACACTGATCCATGTCGTGATGACTCTGGCTCTTTTCGTGCCTGCGTATTTTATTCAGGTAAATCAGACCTAATTTTTATTTTTATTTTTTAATCTCCGCTTAAGGACATTAATTGGTCAGGTTTGAGATAAGTCCAACACCTTCTGTCTGCAGTTTTGCTGTGCATTCTGGGAAACTTGACCTCTTACAGAACTCCAGAGCCTCATTCCTGTATTTACTTTCCAACTTGAACAGTGTGGGACGTTGCGTTTAGTAGCATTAGTGAGGTGATTTTTACATTTCATTATTTTCTTTTCTATTTAATACACAAACCTTATCAGCTGAGTCACACCAGAACTAATATTAACAGTACTACTGAAGTGAGCAGTTCAAGTTCAAACTATATTAATGATAAACAATGATTGTTATGCAGGATTTCCTAAACAGATGTTTTTCGACATCCAAAACTCATATAAAACACTCGTGAAATCTTTCGGCGACATGAAAACAAATCAACTTTGTAATAAAATAAAGATAGCATGATAAAAAACATGATAGCTTGCAGTCATGTGGATACAATTGTATTAGATGTCAGATTATACACACCTTATAAATCAAATAAAAGCTGATCCAGATTCACTAACTGTTTGCACAGAGGGTTACAAAGCCACACTCGTGCCCCTGTATCCTGAAGGTGGAACGCTGTGTACTGGTCACCGTGCAAAACAATTTCACATTATCGTACAACATGTAAAGGTGACGACACAGTACTGAAGCAAAAAGTCACTGATGCTGCAGTTATGTTTCAAGGCACAGCATAGTCAGGACGTGAGCCAGGTTTCCATGTTATATAGAGGAAAAAAAAAAAAACAGGTTGGAGAATCCTAAGATTTCTAATTTAGGTTTATGTTATTATAAAACGCAGGACCTACAGTGGGTAGAAAAAGACTACACACCCCTGTGCAAATGCCAGACTTTTTTGTGGTGACATAAATGAAACTAAGATAAATCATTCTAGAACTTTTTTCCACCACAAATTGAAATCTCTTAACAGGAAATATAAAAACTCCTTGCAAAATTCTGCAATTTCGTTGCACAATTTGTGCAATGACAATAAAGCCTATTCTATTCTAGCGTCCAATGGGTCCTTGGGCAAGACCCTTTACGCTACTGCCTACTGTAGCCACAAGGGGGCGTGTGTCCCATTGTGCCAGTTCCAAGCCCTGCACAATGGGTTGTGTCAGGAAGGGCATTTGACAACAAAACTCCTGCCAAATCAAATATGCAAATTGGATTCGCCATGGTGACCCTGGAAGGGAAAAAAAGCCAAAAGGATTCATCATCATCATCTATTCTATTCTATTGTCTTCTATTCTGGGTTGGGAACGTTATTTTGTAGTGCATGAATGTACTAACTGTAGTGCATGAATGTACTAACTTGTCTAACCAACCCCCCCACAAAAAAAAAAAAAAGATAAAGAAAACTGATCCCCCCCCCCCCCAAAAAAAAAAAAATAAAGAAAACTGATAATAACCTTGCTGCATAAACATTTACAACCTTAAACTATCACTCAGTCTTTTTGGGTAGGAGTCAGTGCGCTGTATCTTGATGTGTTCATATTCTCCCACTCTTCTTTATAGATTTTGATCCAAATCTGTCAGATGGGGAGGGCCACTCCTGTGCACAGCCCTCTTCAGATCAGATTTTTTTACTTCATCTGCCTAAAAGACTTCAGTTTGTAGAGGTTATAGGTTAAAAGTAATGGCGATTTATCGCTGCCTATTTTTTTTCACGTAATAAAAACCAGGCATTTTAACGAGGGTGTGAAGACTTTTCATATCCACTGTAATTGAATACTGCGCTGATCTCACCGACCATCTTATTTATTCAGTTTCCACATGACCCACTTGGATGTTCTGTGAGTTTAGAAAACACAAGATGCGAGAAGAAGTGAGAATCAAAAACTTCATGAAAAAAAAGATTTCTCTGAAATGCAGCCTTAGTGAATCTGGACCTGAGATAGATTGGTTAGTGTAGTTCTGGAAGCATGAGGTACTAAAAAGAAAAATAAAAGAAAAAATGAAGAGACCTTTGCACGATGTCGAGACCAAGACGCTTAATACCCATCCACAGTTTTGACAACCAGAACTGTGGCTTTCAGAGCAAATGGTGTTTCAACCAATGTAGTCCTGCCTAAATATGGATGGCTACATGGAGCTGCTAGCTTTGATCTACAAAAAAAAAAAAAAAAAAAAAAACACACAATAAGACTTAACCATACAGATGACTACAAAAAAAGTGTAGAAAAAGGTTTCTTTTCTGGTTAAAACGTCAGTACCGTGTTTCTTCATCGTATGGCCTTTGTCACAGTCCTCTTGAGCTGACGGGTCACTTTTAGCACGTTGACAGGAGTTGGTATTAGTGTGTGTTGTACAGTGTGTGTGGAGCCAGAGTCTGGACGTCTGTCAGGAGGCTCTTCCATGGTTGTGGTTCAGGGTGTGTATTCCCATACTGAACAGTCATAAGGGGCATGCACCAGGACAAAAATGCATGCATGTTGATGGAGGGGAAAAACCAAATAAACAGAAAAAAACATCACTTTTACTCCTACCCGACCCTCTACATCCTAAAACCTTCGTTCCAGATTTTGGCTCAGACGTTTCGCATCCGACCGAACACTTGGTCCGTTTTGTCTTTCCAGATGTGCCTTCATGTGAAACATAAAAAAAAAAAAATCCACAACTGTAGTAAATGTAGCTCTTTCCGCCTCCTCTGATGAAAGCTTTTGAAAAGACTTAGCAGTAACAGTTAGCTAACTGTTAACTGTTCCATTAGTTAGTTAACTGTAGGATTTTTTTGACAGAGGAAGAAATGGGGGGCGGGGTGTCATTCTTTGTTAATGAAGACTATTAGGCACCCCACAATAAGAGTGCAGTGATTTTAACATGATTCTTTAAAGGTTTGATTTTTTTTTCCAACACGATTAGAAGCGAGTAAAAACCTGTGGGGAGAAAAAAACAAAAACGGAGTCCAAAATGACTGGAGTTAATGCAGGGATGGCTGGAACACACAACAAAGAACCTATAAAGTAAAGAGAATCAGTCCAGTCCTTGTCTGGAATTTAAGCATAAATAATAAGGGCCACCTTCCTACACTTTCTTTGTCCCCTGTTTTGATCTGTTTTCCCCCTTACTCGTTGACATGGGATGGTGAAAACAGATTAGTAAGGAGTACAGGCATGTTGTCAAGCCTAGCCCTGGATGACTGAACAGCGAGGAAGGCCACGTTGAGCCCAGACTATTGAGGGGGTGGGGGGTTTCGGGAGAAAAATAAAAAAAAGCCACTGCACATGACTGGGCGGCCTTGTACCTCTCAGCCGGTCTGGTTCTTTTACTGATGGATTTTCAGAGCTCGGCGAGGGGGTGCATGTGCATGAACGGACCGCCGTCTTCCAGTTCTGCAGAGGGTGTGGTAGTGGAGGGGGAGGGGTCACCTGACAAGCGTATCAGGTATGTTGCTGTTGGGAGGCGTGTGCCGTCAGGATGGAGGCGTGGGCTGGGGCTGGCTGGTGGCTTTGGGCTGGTTGGTCTCTGGGTCGCTGGCAGCAGTCAGATGTGGCTGGATCGGAACAGGAACTCGAAAGGCTAAAAAAAAAAAAAGAGTTTATGAGTAGAAAGTAACTTTCAGATCATTTGCTTCAGAAAAATAGTGCACGTGTAGTATTTCTATCAAACGTTTCCTTAACGTCCCTTATCTATGGAATCAGATACACAAGTATGTGGACACAGATTTCTTGGCGATCAACAGAATATCTACTGATTGAAAATGGAAATTAGACTCCGCCCCCTTCCAATCAAGACGTGGTTGAAGAAGTCAACAGTTGGGTGAACCTGGAGAAAATAGCCTACTTGATCAAAAAAAGAAGTAGGGTGTACTATAATATATGGAACCATTTATAAACTATATATGGAAAATTTACCAGCACACCACATTGGTTCAGCTCTATATACCCGAGCAGGGCTTGTAAGACTTAGGAGGTGTGAGGTGAACATGTGTCTCTCTGTGACTCATGTGGCTCACTTGTAATGTACTTGCTTTAGTCTTTAAGCAAGTAATGTACTTGCTTTAGAACTTTAATCATTATCAGAAACGTCCCATGCACTGAATTTTTTATGTTTGATTTTGTAATAGTGTGTTATTTTTTTAATGTTTTTACACTGTTTCTTTTGCTCGTGTCGCTGTGATTCGGAATGTTATCCACCAAGTTTAATTGTATCAGCTTTTGTCTTTATATGATTGCGTATGTCTCAATGCTGCCAGGGTCATCACTGAATTTGAGAATCAGTTCTCAATTGACTTACCTGGAAAAATAAATAAATAAATAAGTAAATGTTCTCTGTGCACATTAAATCAACTCCTGACTACTTCAACCTTATTGAGAGTACGTCTCCATTCCAAACCCACAATGACATAAAGCACTGTGGTGGTGTCCAGAGAACAAAAGTGACCATCAGTGGCATATAGGGAGTCCTCTAGCTGCAGTGGCAAAAAAATATATGACACCATGTAATTCAGTCAAATTGAGCTTGTATAATTTGGTTAAAGAGGATCGTAAATGTTCTCGGTTACACAAGACCACTGCAGAAGTCAAACAGAACAGCAAGTGTGTCCAGTAATGATATGACATACAGGAAATGACCTGCTTCTGATCGCTGAGGCTCATCCACACCGTCACTTCCCTGTAGGACGACAAAAAAAGAAACCATGTAATCTGTTGAGACGGACAAGGTTAATACTGCATGAGTTAAAAAAAATAGTTTGGCTTCATATTGACCCATTTATAGAAAACTGGAAGAGAAAATGTGCCAGACTATGATTAAAATTGTGATTTGCTTTGTCTCAAAATATTATGACATGATCTTATTTTATTCTCTTGTAGGACAAAACTTGAACTTGTTTGAAGGACTTCTCGATTCATATTTCTACTGGCCTTCATAGCTACAGTTATGGGCAGGTTTGACAGAGTGGGATGGATCTGAATGGAGGAGACAGGAGTCAATGCATCAAACGTCGACACAGATGGCGACAGAAGGGAAGTGACGTCTCCTAAATACTGAGCTTCTTCTCAGCAGTACCCTTTGGAAAGGGAATACAAATTTTTATTTTTAATATTCTAAGACATAGTAAATGGACATTTCGGGTCTGATTTAGAAATTTATTGGTTCAATATTCTGTACGATACAAACCCAAGAAGAAAACCCCACTTCTATTCTTCTTTTCTAACTCAATTTGAACTAAAAGCACTTTACAACAACACATTCACTAAGCATACATTTAAACTAAAAATATGCTGCATTAAATTAAAGTCGACTACACTGTTTGCATTTTTAAACATTTCACATCATTATTAAATATTCATGCTTTCTTCTCCTCATAGGGAAATTCTGAATAAAATTGTCTTTGTCATTTTGTTTCATGCAAAGGCCGAATAATACTCTGGTGACATTTATGGATCATTTTTGTTATTTTGTAGATGATTACAAGGGCATGATATTTGGACTTTTTGTGTAGATACTGCCTATAAATGTTTGTCTCTCTGTCAATGCCCTGTGTAACAGAAACAAGAATCAAACCCACACTTAAACTGAAACTGTTCATTACAAAGCAAAATAATTTAAGACAGGAAAGTCACATTCAGCTGGAATTGAAAACAGAATAACAAATAACAAAACAAAAACTATTAGTTGGAACCTTGGGGCCATGCTTATTCATGCAAACAGTACAGTGGAATTATGTAACACAGATACAACACAGCATGAAGAGAGGAGCAGGTTCAATGTGAGTTGACAGTAGACTGATGCGATAATGTTGTGTGACAGTGTGCAGGACAAGTGCTTTGTTACACAGGAATGAAGTCAGTGATGAATCACGTAGAGCCACGGTCAGCGGACAAACATGGACGAGCAACACGGGACGGACGAGGTACGACTGAACCAATGACGTGACACAAAAACGGACGGCTCTTACGAGTCATTTCGACTCTGGTAACGTCTCTCCGGGGTTTTCGGCCCCTGCTGGACTGGCTGCCATTGGCGACTGGGGCTCAGGTGGAGGCAAGGGCAATGGGAGGGGGATGGGCTGGCTCTGCTGGCCGTCTGGGCTTTCGGGACTCAGCTTGGATGTGGGCTGGCCTATGATTACTGTGTTACCTGTTGGGTAGGAGCATGAAAAAAAACAAATCCTGAAGGATGAGAGTGTGCTAAAATCTACAGGCGAAGGAACAGAGTGTTGTGTTGGTTATAGATTACTGGATCTCAGACTTGTATTTACACTCAAAGGACAGGGGTAGCATCATCCACTGGGTTCACAGGTCTCCATATGACGTAGCAGTGAAAGTCAAACATGTTAAAATTGCTAAACATGTCAATGTTTACTTCAATACTGGCTTCAATTATTGTGTCTGGACTTTCCCCGTCTGCTGCCTTTTTTGTGTATATTTTGTTGTGATTTTTCATTGGACAGTTACAATTACAGTTGTAATTAGACAGTTACATTCATATACCACAAGTCAATATTCCCATTTGTGTCATTGAATAAACACAGAAAACATACATAGTCTCCACTAGGGGTGCAAAGCTACAGGTTGTATCGCAATATATCTGTCATGGTTCAGTACGAGCATGTGCCGCAGTATGGCTCATTTTCCATTTTCCAAATGAGCTGTACTGCAACTCCAGACATGTGTTTACTTTATTATGAATATATAAATATATTTGCTGTATATTATAAACGCACTGCTTCTGCATTTCTCTCTGGAGGGGAATGTTGGCCAAGCGCTCCTCTCTTACTTACTGTTGCTAATGTATGACCGGTCACTGGTGGTTCTAGGGCAGACTTAGCAAAGGGTCAATTCCAATTCATTGGCTGGAGCCAGACACAGAGTCCTACCCATTTCCACGTTGTTGATGGACGTATGACGAGGTGTGGACGTGGAGTAGAGATTGAAGATGCAGTGACAACATTTAAGTGTACCGTGTGGGAACATTTTGGATTTAACCCTAACATATGCTGATGATGGAAAAAACAGCTAAACATACCAAGGTGTGATAGCACTCTGCAGCCACTATCGGCTATATGACGACACATTTACGTCCCCATCATCCTACAATGCTGACTGCTCAGACAGTTTCCAGTCCACACAGAACTTAGCCAACTATTGCTGCTGCTTTCAACAACTCTGAGAAATATAAATGAATTACAAAAGCAGTGGTTGTCATCACCAAAGATACGCAGCCATTCTCCTATGTGACGGACTGCAGATTTCATCAGTTAATGAAGACTATTCCCACAAGAGTCCCACAGTAACTTCATCAATACAGTCATTCCTAATATGTACGGTGCAATTAGAGCAGAAATGGAGATGGACTTGTCTTATATGTTTCTATCTACTGACAGTTGGACGTCCAGAGCTACTGAAAGCTAACGGTGACTGTTCACTTTGTGCATGAATGGGAGATGAAAAGTCACCTTCTACAAATGCCTCCCCTATACGAGACTCATACGAGCACTCACCTAGCATTATTTTGTGCCATGGGTGTCATTTTGTTCACAACTATGGTCTGAAATTAAAGGACTCATTGTTTAGAGATAGGTGTTCATGTAGTTTAATTACTGTACCATACTGTGACTCATGTACACCGAACCATGCATCATCTTTACTGTTGCATCCCTAGTCACCACAGAAAGCGACAGCGTTCTCTCACCTCCGTCCTGCTCTGCTTTAATCTGGGCCTCCAGGTCTTCTGGGTCAACGTACTGGTAGTTTTCGTCATCGTCGGGCGGCTTACACTTCCCGCAGCAGCAACAGCAGCAGCAGCAACAGCAGCAGCAACTGACGAGCGTACAGCACAGGACCAAACCCTGCAGGAAAAAAACAGAAGCGCCGTTTAACGACCATTTCAGTCATATGAGAGTAAAGAGAGGCACCTGATGTCTAATGTATACATGGTTTTGACTCAGGGGCATGCGTGTAAAAGGTCACGAAGAACGAATCAAAGGCACAAACCTTAAACCACCACTTGGACATGAGGAAGTAGTATTTGACACTTTCCTCTCCAAACTGTTCAGAAACGTAAAGGCCCATGGAGCCATACTCGTCGTAGATCTTCCTCTTTGTCTCGTCAGTTAAAATTGAGTTGGCGTTGTTAATCTCTTTAAACTTTTCAGCTGCCTCTGGGTTGTCTGGGTTTTTATCTGGGTGATACTTCAGTGCAAGTTTCCTGAAAGAGCAGAGCAAGAAGCCAAACGATGAAAAGAGGAGCTGATCAAATCTTACATTCTTCTATTCGCTGTAAGAACATCTGTTTAGCACATGAGGACAAACTATGCATTAAAGCCTCCTGTCAGAATTAAGGGATGTATGCAATCACCACTGTTTGATGGCACAGGTGTCCAGTATTTCTGTCTGTGCTTTAAATTTAATGGGCTCAAATTCAGCTTCATTGAATCAGAGAAATTTTAGTAAGAACAGCAATTTTTGGCTGAATTGCTTGTCCTGAATTATTAAAAATAGTAATTATTACATCTGGTAATCAATTGAATACGTAGGAAATTAATCGCACAACAACCAATCATCTTTGTGTTTAAAAAGCAGAACTTCTACTGTGTTCATACTGTGTACACTCTACCCTAACATTTTAATGGACTTTGGAAACTCTGCTAACCTCGTTTTAGGTTGTAAACAACAGGTTCGTGTTCACCTCTTTACTCATTTACTCATATAATTTAGTTTCTTTGATGAGGAAACAACAGAAAACAAACACCTCAAGATGACAGATCTCAAATCTAAAGCCGTATAAAATGATATGAGGATTGTGCATCAATAAAGTGCATCTAATCTTAGGTCCGAGTTACTTATTTACAGCTCAGAGGAGAAGGTTGAGGTCCACTGCACTTGTTCAGTTCTTGTACAGACGCATATCAAACTCAACAGTTGAATAATAATAATAATAATAGCAGGACTACAGTAAGAGGAAACTTTTGCAAGCCGTGAACTGACGCAATAGTGTAGCAAGCTCGTCTGCGGTGAAGAAGCTAATCCGGTCTCATAGTAATCCATGGTGCTGAGTGTTCACCTGTAGGCTTTCTTGATGTCCTCAGCTGAGGCTCCTTTCTCCAGTCCTAGCACCTTATAAACACTCTCCCCAGCTGTGGACATCTTCCTCTGTGGCCGGGAGGCGTTTGGCTCAGCCATGGCTCACGTCTGCTGACACAGAAAAATAAATTGATAAAATTGGTGAAAACAGGTTCACGTGATTTTGCAGGTTTCCGTGGGGTCCACAGGACGGGAGCTAGTACTTCTGCCGTTTAGCAAGACTGAAGTATGTTGTGAAGTATCCACCTCTGTTGGTGTTTACTAAAGGAGCAGCCAAAGCAGGCAAAGTTTGCAGGTGTTTTGCACAAACATACATAATGCTCAGTCAACAAATGAAGCACTGGCTCAGGCTGTGCATTTTTATTGTGGCATCTGAAGTTATTTTAAATGATGAAGTTGGATGAACTGGATCACGTGTCGTGATTATGTAATGCTAGTCTTAGAGTCGGGGTGTGGAACACACTGGTCCTGAGCCAGATGTGGCTCTTCAGCATCTATCCAGTGGCTCTGATTACTTCTAAACGTTTTGCTGTTGTTGCTGGCATGAAGCCATTGTTATATTGATGAATATACTATGATTAAATTTAACTGACACCTATCACTTGATTTCCAAATAAGAGAACACCAGAAAACCATATCTTTGTTAAAAATATCCAAACATCCCTTAAACCAGACCCTCCACACATTCACATCGACTGCATTAAGACTGCAGCATGAATGCCAACCAGAAACAAAGAACCCGAAGCATCCTTGGAACATGTGGGATGAAACCATCTCCGTCCATTCCCCTGTTAACCAAGGCCAGGATTAGTGGGGTAATTCCCATAATTCCCATTTAAATCTGATGCACAGTGGTCACAGAGAGGATCTGTTTAAGCCTGATAGATACTGAATTATTGATGAGCACTACTGATACTTCAGAGCTTAAACACTTTTTACATAGATCATAGGAATCCTCCATTTGAACAACACCTTCTGCTTCTGTTGAGATTTCTGACCTTCGTTCGTAGAGATGCTGATCACGTTGTTATCAGCAGATATCATCGAGGGACTTTGGCAAAAAAAAAAACATGAAAGGGCTGGACAGAGACAGATCCTTTCTTTTTGCAGTGTGTTAGTAATATACGGGTGCTGCCTTGTCATTTTTATTAAAACGTGCAGGACATGTGGGTACATAAAGTTGAACTCAGTGTTATTTGAGGAGCCCCTGAGCAGACACTCTACGTCTCGTTTCTTCTCCATTGTCAAATTCTGTGAAACTGGCACTACAATGCATTCAACAAATCCATAATTCCAGCTATTTCTTTCTTCAGGGTATGTTTTCTTGTTCTTCAGTTACACAGGCATCTTGATGGACTGTGTATGATTGTCTTGTAATGTATCCAGTATCACAGAATTTCTGAATAATGAGAACCCAGTTATTGTGTCTGTTCATAACTTGTGATGTATTCGTTTGAGGTTTGGCCTCCTAAGCCCGATGAAGAAAATTTAAAGACCTGACAAATCATTTAAAAGACCAACAATGGTTTAACTGTAGTGCAATGCAAGATAAATGGTTCCAACTGGAGCAAAACAGGATCAAGTAAACTATGTCGTCACCATCATCATTGTCATCATCACCATCTTTGTATATACACCAAATTGGAGTGTGTTGAGTTCACGTCTGTATGTATGAGCCAAGGATTAAACTTATGTCAATATCATAAGTAACATAAATCAGGACTACTAAAGGTATCTAATCTAATCTAATAACAGCTTTGATTTTGTAGGAATTAAAAAAAAACCTGGTGATTCTTAGAATTTCATGTTTTTGTTAGTATGGTTTTGCTTCTTATTTATAAACCAGGAGGCTTTAAATTATAATAAACTGAACTGACAAGGTCTGGCGCAAGGTTATCAGGAAAATCCCAGGACAAAGGTCTGCGTTAAACATCAACCGCATCCATAATAGTCACTCTTCTACGAGACGGAATGTGTTATAATAACGTTAAATAGCCTGGAATTACAGCTGCATAGCTATAATATGCAAAGGGATTTCTATTAAACATGACTACTGTTACTGTGCGCACACACACTCAGCTCTTCGGTCCGGGTCGTTGACTAAAGAAGATTACATTTTGCTGATCTCACAGATTACATGTCCAAGTCCATGTCAGAGAAGGCCACCATCCTGGTCAGCCTCTGGCTAGACAGCTGGAAACACACCAACGCACCATACTAAAACACTGAGTGACAAAAAGAACCAGCGCTGAACTGAACGGGCTGAAGACACACTGTGAAGCTGCACTAACTCGTTTAAAAGTGCATTTAAATCCACCACACTGTCACAGATTTAACAAATGCACAGATTATTAAAAGGAATCCTATACTCAAATGCACACACACACACACGTATATGCATATTGGCGTCATATTACTGAAAAGATTTCTTAATCTGTGGGCATATGGTTACTAACTGGCTTTAGATTTTAATCTTTGAGAAATTACAGGCTAGGCTGATTTGAACAGGATTAAAAACTCAGATGACTGTTGCAATAACTACTATTCATACACGTAACCTCTAATAGATGTTAATTCTGTCTAGAAATGTTGGAATGACTTCAGTTTATGTATGAAACACTGGTGGGGTATCAAAGCCTTGCAAACACACATGAAACTTCCTCTAGCCAAGGAGGGCCTTCCTTTGTAACAGACGATACATTATAGGTAGATAGATACACCTTTATTAGTCCCACACGGGGAAATTTCATGTAACAGCAGCACACAAGACAAGACACACACAAGAGATTCTCATTTGATTAGAGAATTGTTTCCACATATTCAGTAACCGGAGAGTGTTTCTGTTAACGACAAAAAGCTCAATTCATGCTTAACTAAGTCGGTAATATGGCAGCGAAAATGAGAGGGTGCAATCAATTCACTGTCCTGTGAAAGGCTTTCAATACAGCCATGTACAACAATAAAAGTCTTGTTTTTAACTGGACTGGAATAGACCCTGCTAAGACGAGAAGAAAAAGAGCATTATTTTGTCTCAAACGTGGAAACGCTGCAGGCCAGATGGAAATACTGCTTCCAAAAGGCCGGGCAAGCCATGAGGCAGGAGCTCAGGAGAAGATAAAGATATCTGCGTTTAATATAAAGACCAGTAAAGAAGGTCTGCTCTGGTCAAACTACCTCCCTGCAAATCTGAATAGAGCGATCGATAAAATCTATTAGGTTAATTGGCTGTCTGCTGTGCTTTAAGTGCACGTTTTTAAGTAGTCCCGCATGCACGCAAATAGCACACATCTGTCAGAGAAGCATCTCCTATAGCTGTGGTTAAATGGATCTTAGTTCTTCAGCCCCCGAGTGGCAATTCTGATTAGACGTACCAATCCCAACTGTTTACATGGGGGCTGAAATAAACAAATAAGATATGTTTACATGGTCCAGGAGCTGAGTATGCCTTGTACCGGCTTCACCACCTGCTCCTTTTTCAATACCAACACAAACATAGAAGCCCAATATAAAAACCTGATCTAAATGGTGGAGCTGGACCTGTCAAACGCAGAGAAGTACAAATGACACTTGTCAAACATTACATTGACCCCTCTACCTGTGTGAATACACCTATGAATGGCCAGAACCACCATCACTGTGTAGATTTTTACTGGAATGCAAACACATACTCAGTATGAAAATAAACATCTAGCCACTAAAAATGAACAGAGAAAAAAAGACAGGAGTTGTTTTTTGTCTTTTGAGCCTTGAAGTGCAGATATTCGTCTAACTTTAGCACTATTCATCATGATTTTGTCTTTTTTGCTGAAATGCTGTCAGGTGTGGGATCAAAGTACCAGAGTGTCTCAATGCTCAGATAAATAAAGCAATATTAAAAATAGAGACACTGTACATTTGTTGTTATAATGCTGCTGGCATGCGTTGCAAGCATAATTCATTATCTTGCATGATAATAAAGTAGGTCATGTTCAAATTAACAGCGAGGTCAATCACCCATGACTCACATGAGGTCAAAGGGGGGAGTCTAGAAAATGGCAATGGCACATCAAACACAAACACAGGTGACCCCCCCCCCCCCAATTTGAAGTAAGAAAGACATAACTTATCATTCTTGGAAAAAAAGAATCACTGCTGATAATTCTTTGTTCGTTTCCATTTTTAGTAGTACTTATCTTCTTTTCCCTCTCCTATTATTAGCTCATTAGTGCATTAAATAAAACTGCGAGTCTGTGTTGTGGCAGCTCAACAAAGATTTTTTTTTTATTACTGGAGACAAGGGCACTTGTCAAAATCCACAAAAGAAAAATTGTGTGAGGGTAAAACATCCCAAGGTAATTCAGCAACGCTTATGAAAGGCTGCAACAACATTTGTCTTGAAATACATTTCTTTATTGTTAAAAATATAATGTCAAACCAAAACTGCGTAAAAGTTGTCTTACAAAAAGAGTTCAGTGGTCACACTACAGCTTTTACAGCAAAACTGAACTGAATATTTAAAATGCTCAATAATTAATCGATCAAAAAACCTTTGAGGGATTTCTCAATCTTTTTTAGTTATACTTTTAGCTTCTAGAATAGGAGGTTTTGCTCCTTGAAGACCCCAGCCTCAAGGCTGAGAACAAAAAAGGATATATTTTGTAACATTTCTTTAGACTAAACAGTATACAATTGATTAGTGGAGAAAATGAATTTAGATCATGTTAATCTTAACTAAGGACACAATTGAGTGCTGTATCAGATTAGAGGTAGATATATCGGTGTTCATATATTTACCCATTTGATAATGACACAAACCAATCACACAATCTGTCTTAACAAGAAATACAAATTGACGTCAGTGTCGTATATCAAAGACTGAAGCAGAGGTTACGGTCATGTGCAGATGTGGTTAAGTCATTATGGGGTTCAGAAAAGTCAAGACAAGTAGCCCAAGGTCTGCTGAGAAGTCATAAATGTGTAGAACCTGACATGCAATGTCATGGTAATAAGTAGTAACTCAACCACGCCCTGAAAATGAGTGAGGAGCCATGATAAGGAAGATGAGCTCGTGTTGTTTTTGTCTGATTATGTCTTTTACGCCGCTTTTTTTGGTGACATCTCTTGAATCATTTTTCTTACACTGGTGTCTTGTTAGATTACATTTAAAATATATAACTAATAACTGATAATATAGTAACTGCATATTTACACTGCAGTTACTCTCGGCTTTGGATTCATTTCAGCAACTGTGCACTTTTATATTTCCATATTTATTTG
>JAPTHA010000017.1:13614302-13628640 GCA_029814585.1 Gymnapogon annona | reverse complement strand
AATGAATCTGGTAACGAAATGTCATAGAATTGGCAACTGATAACCCAAAATAAATATGGAAAATAGAAAAGCGCACCGTTGCTGAAATGAATCCAAAGCCATGAGTTTCTGCAGTGTAAATATGACAACACAAATAGTCAATAAAATAAGAATAAATCATAAATAAGATGGTCAATGTAACAATGTGAACAGTACTATAAACAGTAAGAAGAACAACAGTAAGAATGTGTCCAAAGCCAGGTTAATTCACATTCTGAGCTAGTCTTGGAGGTTGTTTATCATGGACATACTGTTGACTGTGTGTGTGTGGTGCCAAAAGAGGCCTCGACAGTGTTGAGATGACAGACTGTGTGTAAGCCACCTGGGAGACTGAGTGAGTTCAGGGCACAACCAGGTCAGATTTACATAATCAGGTAATTAACCCACAGTGGAAGCACACAAACTCAACTGCAAAAGTGCAAATCCGTATTCATCAAACCAAAGCATCGCCGACACACTTGTGGCTTTAAAAAAAACAAAAAACAAAAACCTTGTTATTTGTTGTGACATATGTTAAAGTCATACAGGTGGAGGAGGATGAGGCTGCCGTTAGTATTTAACGGTCCGGTAACACTGAAGGAAGAATACCGCGTGATTATGCTGTTTGTCCTTGTGCAGCTCTAATCCTTTGCTAATCCCAGCACATAGAGAATTACTATCTGTCTCTTTCAACACCCAGTCAATGGAAAATACATGTTGCCTCAGTTGAATAAAAACTTACTTTTAAGTGAACGTAGTGGAGATTTTTTTTTTAAAAAAAAAAACCATAACTTTCCTCCCTTACACTGCGATCGCCCATAAATCAGTCCTGCTGGTCGACAGTCTGGACCGTTAGCCCCCCCCCCCCGTTAGCCGCCCTCAACTTTCACACATCGTTCACCTGAGACACATCACCGGCAAGAGTCTTTTTTTTCCGACACGGTACTCGCAGAGAAATGGACTCAAAATGTGTCCTTATCCGTTGCGCGAAGCTAACGGTAGAAGCTAACTGTGAGCTGAAGGTGTAGCTAGCAAGCCGCGTTTACATTTCTGCCAATTCAAGATGCTCTTGCAAGTGTGTGATGTTTATTTATTAGATGAACGCATTCTGAGACTTTTAACGTGTTAAATCACGCAAAATCTTGGATTCGGTGCAAACACGACACGTGCACATAAGGATTTTAATTCAACAAAGAGCAAATTGTCTCAACTTTGCTACCACCGCCCTCTTTATTGCACTACGTTACACTTCAGAATTACGCTCAGATTATATCTCCTTAGCATTTAACTTGCATACTTGAATTTTAGAAAATGTTTATACTGGGGATATACGCTAAAATGAGCGATTTGGCTGCCGCCGAAGAGATTGAGTAATGGGAAAACGAGACGGTATTTTTTAAATGGAGTTTAGTGAATGGGTACGTGACAGCTTTTCACACTTAGCTACCATCTTGCTAGCTCACTAAGTAAAATGAAATATCTTACCTTGTGTAAACTGAACACTGTATATCTCGCCGTGAGGTTAGCTGGATCATAGAGGCATCCGGTTTATTATCTTTGTTCCCAGTTAAAGGCTCAGAAACTGGGTAACGTTAGCCCCGCATCCACGCAGTACTGGCCCGCTGTGTCCGTCGGAGGACATGCGCTTTGAACGCATCATTTCTCCTTCCAGGAAATGAGGAGCGATACCGTGATGCTTTCAAGGTTTCATCTAAACTCCGTCATTTGAGATTACCGGCAAAAGCCCGAAATAGATTTATTTTTTAAGAAATGACATGAAACGTCCAACATTTAGAAGCCTTTTTTCCTGGAGCGGTTATATGTTTTACTGTTCAAGGATGAGGGATGCAAAAACGGCAAGTTGATAAGACCGTTATTTTGAGATATGAATAATTTGGCAATACAATAGCCTTACAATCAAGTTGAATTGAATCATGCAGAAACGAATGGCAGTTTAAATAAGGGAATGTGTAATTGTTAGGTAAATAAATCAATATTGGTATGCTGCATCTTAATAACAATAAGAGACAAAGTAATTGCTCATTATTTATTTATCAGTACAAAGTAGTCCATCAATGCTTTTCTGAGTGCTGCGTAAAAAAAAAGCAAGCCTGAATGTTCCATTAATTCCATACATTAAGTATAGTTGATATAAAGGACACCCAGAAAAATTTGTGATAAAGAAAATGCTAAATGAAGAAGCAGCATTCTGCCCCCTTCAAACATCATTAAAGGTCCTTTTAAAGAGCATCTGGAGCATTATTTATATCAACACACCATGGTCCCATCAGTGTAATTCATTTAACACCCACATTCACAGAATCTCCACTCAGTAAAACAGATACTTACTGGTCCCTTTATCTCATAACATGTTTCCCAGTAGGTTTTCAGTTTTAAAGACAATAAAAATACTTAACTTGACAAGAATGAATGGAATGCATTACCTGACAAAAAATAATGATCTGTGCGTTAACAGCAATTTTATCATATCGATGTAACTGTTTAACTGTTGACCCATTTTAAAAATGTACGGCATCTCGAATAGATCGTCACAAATCCGCTCATTTATCTACCGAGTACAGTGGCCAGCAGCGCCATGCGGATGTACATGCCGTTCTCCGCCTGACGGAAGTAGGCTGCTCTGGGGTCTGTATCCACCTCCGCGCTGAGAAACAGAAAATACATGTAAGAAACCAGACGTTTAACATCCATATGATTCCATACAACTTTACCAGAACTCCAAGTTCATGCCAGCAGATATTTGATCAAAAACTTCTGTGGAAACTCGCAAAATCCCTGAACTCCACTGCAAATACTTGGATGAAGTTACTTCTAAACTTGTGTGGGATACACAGGTTTAACCACATCATTCGGTCTTTTCTTTTGACAAGTCGGCAGACGGAATCTCACCTGATCTCATTGACTCGGGGCAGTGGATGCATGACGACCATCTTCTGTTTGGCTGCAGTCATGATGTGAGGAGTGAGGATGAACTGCCCAAAACACTGGAGGAGGAAAAACAAGAATGATGTTACTATGGTATATGACATAATGCTTCTCCTGCAAAATCAGCTGACTAGATGCCTAAATGGAAAACAAAAACATATTGAGGACAATTTAGAAGAAAATTCAAGCTCAAGATCAAGCATAAAACAAGATTTTAGGTTTAATTTACAAATAACTTCTGCCTCTTTTTTTGAAAGGTAAAAACAGCTGAGGGAATGAAACTCACAGCGTTGTACTCCTCCTCAGAGGCAAATCTCTCTTTCTGGATCCTGGTCATATAGAGGACATCGGTGTCTGGCAGAGCCTCCTCAATGCTCTCAAACTCCTCCTGCAAAACACACGGTATATCACATTCAACAGGGAAATACAACTGATACAGCTAAGACTTTGTACACTTTCAAATGCAATGTGAAGAAACTGGACATACTGTCAAACACAGTGTTAAGTAAATAGATTTTTCCCTTTATGCCGTTTGGATAATACAAAATAGTAACTTTAGTCCAAGTTCCATTACTCTTTTATTGTATGATGTCTAATTTAAAAGAAGATAATAAACACATCGTCGGTACTTGGTTTGTCATTTCACTGATAAAATACATGCCTCAGCATAAGTCCCGGCCTAGACAAAAAGACACCCCAACAAGAGCAAACAAAAACAATACTAGAACACTATATACTTTATTTCAATCATCTTGTCAAGTTAAAGAAAAAACAAGTATTTAATACAGGAGCCAGCAAAATGCAGAGCAAATAAGTGATAGATGAAAAACATGCTCACAGATAAATAAAAACCACCCTGTGATATTTTCACACAACATTACTGTATAGTATATTTGACAGAGTGTGTTTCTGTTGCAACTTTACCTGCTTGATGCCCTTTGAAGCCACATAGCTGATGATTTCCGCTGGCATGTGGAGGTTTTTAGGAGCCACGTAGCGCAGAGTGATGCGGTACTGAGTCAGAAGTTTGGCCAGAGAGTGGACCGTACGACCATGTTTGAGATCACCAACCATGGTTATCTGATATAAAAAAAAAAAAAAAAGACATAAAATGGTCTTCCACAGAACTTCGATTGACATCAGACATCACCGTAAGGAAGTAGATTCACATCAGGAAAAAAATAAGATTCTTAGCTTGCTACCATTAGGCAAGATTCTATCATTCTAAGGATAATAAATGGCCTGACTGTCATTGTCGTCCCTCACCGTCATGCCGTTGACCGTCCCCAACTCCTCCCTGATGGTGAAGACGTCCAACAGGGCCTGAGTGGGATGCTCCCCGACACCGTCTCCAGCATTGATCACTGGTTTACGGCAATGACGAGAGGCTTTCTGAAGAGAGACGAACAACATGAACATTGATGTGAACATGACAAACAGAAAATGATGACCAATGTAGTTTGAATAATGAATCACATTATAAGAACCAATGAATCACTGATAATTTAGTCAAAAACAACACCACATTTAGAAGAATTAAACAATGAACAGAAGAGAGAAAATATTACAAACACTTAGAATCTGCTTCACTCTATTTACGCATTAAAATTTCCAGTTAAATGAGCATAATTGTGGAATTTTCAGAGCTCTAACATATCTGAACATTAAATTTTTTTTTCAATATTTTCCACTGAAAATATACTATTTTCATTTTGGCAGAGAAATATAACAATAGTCTTTTAAGCAAACGAAACATGTTGCTGACCTCCACAGCTCCAGGTGTCGGGTGTCGGAGCACGAGTACATCGGCGTAGCAGCTCATAGTCTGGACCGAGTCGGCCAGAGATTCCCCTTTCTGCGTGGACGAGGTGGATTCGCTGAAATGGACAACAGAGCCACCCATACGCTGCATGGCGGCCGCGAAGGAGCTGCTGGTGCGAGTGCTGACCTCATAGAACATGGACGCCATCACCCTGCCCTGAACAGGCAGCGGAGAAACAGTTTAAGTGGTGCATTTGTACTGTGGAGACCAAACCCAAGTTGTTTTTGAATCAAAGTGAGAACACTGACATTAAGAAACGCAGCGCCTTTAGACGTTATAACACTGTTCTTTGAAGGTGCTCTGTGGGATATTTGCCTATGTTTATGTCTTGGCTGTGCAAGGGCTGGTCATTTGTTAACATCAGCAGATATGATACATGAACGTGCGTCACACTGACGCCTATGGGAGTTTCAGATCAGATTTTCTGCACTTAGAAAAGCAATAGAGAACCTGTAATTTAAGTATATTATAAGTTTTATACAACTCATCTTGTCTGTGTGAGCAAAAACAACAATCTTAAATGTGCCCTTGGAGTTATGCACAAGGCTGTAAATGATTAAACAATGATATTAATAGATATTGAACTCCTGATTTAAGATGACAGTTAATTATCATTAAACCACTTTTTGAAACTCGTGTACCTTCAGGATATCCAGACTCCGTTCCCTCTGAACCATCAAACGCAGTGTGTGAGCAACGTTGAAAAGGTGGGAAATCTAAACCAAAGAAAAAAACTCATTACTAGAGACACATTTTGTTTTCATCAGTTCTAATTAATTATCATTATTATTATTGCAATAGCAGTTGATCACTGGTCCACAGGCTCTGCTGAGGTGTAATGTGTACCTGCTCTTTGCTAAACTGCCTGACACTCAAGATGTGTTGTCCCACTAGTGGGTGCAGCAGAGGAGAGGTCGGGAGATGAGACACCTGTCCACCAGGGACCAGTACCGATCCCGACTGGGGGGACAGCAGCCTGGACAGAGGAGGTGGGTGGCCAAAACCATCACCGGCAGGAGCACCGGAGGGGGGAAGCACCACCATCTCTGGAGAAAAAACACACATGAACACATTATTAGATCTACTGAAGACATGAAAACTAAATCACATTTATGTAAGGAGTCCTTTTTTTTGTTGTCATCGCCAAAACCTTTGCCTACGTCTGTACATGTGATAACTAAATAACTCACAACTAATGGTTACTTCATTCTCTTTGCTTTCTGGTCCTACTGTGCTCAGCTAGTCGTGACATTAACGTATGGTCAGTATGGAATGTGTTTGTATGGTAATGTGCATGTGTAGTGTTTGGGGGGGGGATTAGATAATTATGAATTAACTTTTTTCTCTTCTACATTTATTATTATGTTATTAATTCTTTTATTGCTTCATCTTTATGTATGAAAAGTATTATACAAATAAAATCTGATTGTGTCTTCAGTACATCAGTCCAGAATCATGTAGTAGAGCATTAATGTCGGATACTGTTAACCCTCCATTACACCATATACGCCTCTTCGACAGTCACTGAAGACCTTGGTGTTGGTACCTGGTGGTAGTCCTGGGTCAGAGGAGCGGTGGATGCGAGGCGGCAGCAGGAATCGGCCATCGGTTGTGGTGCGTCGGGGGCTGGCAGCTCGACTTCGGACCGTGGTTTCACGAGGAGGAGTACGGCGTACGTGTTCTGGGGTCTGACACAAAGCACAGCAGCTGAATACAAGTATTTTCACACACCACCATACATTTGCGACAACCCCTATAATGGAAACCGCCTGCTAGCTATCAGGTTTGTGTGGGTTGAATGAGCGGGGCGTTAAAAAGCGGCTCTTATCTGTGGCACGCTTTGTATTTTTGACAGTGCCTCGCACTCCTTTTTCTACGTGTGACTGATTACCTTCGGGCTGTCTTTGACTTGTTGGATGGATGGTGTCGGCCACGTTTTCACATCTTCACCGTAACCAGGAGGAACCAACACCTGCAAAAGAAATATATACAGAGAAACAATGAAGCTTTTAATACCGTTAAAAGATTTTGTGTCCAGTTTATCAATGTATATTCAGTATATTCAGTTAGGAAGAGAATTTAAACATGCAGCCTTTGAGACATCAGTGTGGTATACTGGATTTCTGACCTGGCCATCGATGTAGGCCACTTCTCCTCGAAGAACCACGCGGCGGACTTTGCCCTTCACCTTCATACCTTGGAAGGGTGTCCACTTTGACTTGGTGAACTGCATGGCCTGTGGAATAACCCACTCCTGCTCCAAATCCACCTGGACACGACAAACGGGAGCATTATTCCCTGATTTACACACTGTCTGACAAGTGAGTCCAAAGCAGGTGCGTTGGTCCGTACCTCCACATAGGTGTTGTCCTGAGCCGGAAGGTTGAAGATCTTTCGTGGATTGTCATGGAGACGCCTGATGATGTCATCCAGAGTGAGACGTCCATCACTGACCGCTGTCAACAGCAGAGGCAGCATCGTTTCTAGACCAGGGTATCCGGGAGGAGGACGCTCACTGTTCTTCTCCTCCGCCGAGTGAGGAGCTGAAAACAAAGCAGGAACAAGGTCAACGCTTAAAGATTTGAGGAGACGAAATTGATCAGGTACATAGTAGAGGTAACTGATGAATGATAAATCAAATTGATAAATGTTTGCTACTACAGTTGTCCCTCGCTATAATGTGGTTCACCTTTCGCGGTCTTGGTGTTTCGAATATTTTTTAATGCAATTTTGCATGCTTTTTTTTTTTACAGTTCAACTGCCCTTTGCTGGATCCTTTAGGTCTTGGGATTTTCAGCTGCTACACACCGTGATCTGTTGCAAAGCAGTCGATGATGTCCAGGTTTTCCCACAGCGCCTCCATGTCCTCGCGTGTCCCCAGCATGGGACGGACCTGCGCACAACCATCTCCGATATCTGCCACGTTTTCGTCACACAGGAAGAGGTGGTGAGGAGCCACCTCACATGTCACATGGATGCCTTTCTGTTTGGCCGCTTTGATGATCGAGATCTGGACAGAGATGAGGTGAAATAGACGGCAGCTATTCAATAAATAAAAGTACTGACAGTATCAATCAATAACCGAGGCTTAAAAACTGGGATCCAGACACTTAAATTTCAGGGTTTTTAAGATTTCGTACCTCTTCTTTCTTGGCCACGTGACAGACGTGAACTGGCCTCTGGTAAAGCTGTGCCACCATCAATATGGCCGCCACGGTCTGCTTCTCAGCGTGAGCTACAATGGGCATCTGTTTGGGCCAGTTCTCAAAGTGCTTTATGGGGAAATACATGGTATTTAGGATGTGTTAGTGTTAACATCCATTAATATTAACAGAACATGGACTTGAATATCTACAGGAGCACTGCCTTCACTGATGATACCACTTAATCACATGGATTGTAAAAGTAAATTCAATTAAAAACTGTCAATACATACAGACTGCAGTTTTGTCATCCCAAAAAATCCAGATTACTACATTTATAGTTTGTTGTGCCATCTTTTAACCATTACATTAAGCATCTATTCAGTGTTCTTTTTAGACATGCATAGACACTGAACTATTTCTACCCCTCTTCCTTGTTTAATCTACCATCCATTAAAAAAATACATTTTAAAATATTTTTTAGATACGACAGATTTAGAACATTGCTGATACAATACAAACGCCAATACAAATAACTCTTCAAAGGTGATAGTTTGGTTTGGAGAACATCATTGGTTAAAAAGTCGCAGCTATTAAAAAAAGGCATGAGGTAACCTTATCAAATAAACATGCATTAAATAAATTCTATATAAAAAACACAATATAGAAAAGACTGACCACCACTATTATGTGCATCAGAAACACACACTGTAAATTACTGAATATTGGCCTGGTCGTACCTCCATCCATAGAGACACATTGTCCATCTTCAGGGTGGAGTATGTATCGTTCAGGTACATTTTCAACCCCACAGCCTGGTTGGCGATAGATGGCAGAACAGTGGCATTGTCTGAAGCAGCGCCCACGTACAGGGCGTAGTCGCAGCGGCATCCTGCTTTGGCCAACTGAACACATGGGAAAATATACAGGATTAATGCATTTGGTTCCCTTTCATTGTATCAGCTTTAAGATAAATCAGTCAAAAGAATGTGTAGATAAAGCGAACAAAAAAGACGTATCATTAGGTTTGAGACTGACCTTTTGTACCAGGGCCAGCGTGTTAGCGTCTGTAACGGACGGAGATGTGTTGGGCATCGCACACACCATGGTCACTCCTCCAGCCAGAGCAGCCGCCGTACCAGAAGAAAAGTCCTCCTTATAGGTAGCTCCAGGCTCCCGCAGGTGGACATGGACGTCAATCAGACCTGGGAGTCAATCACACTCCATAACTTAAACAGTACATATACAAATTATAATTAAAGATTTTCTGTTCTAGTAAAGTGCACTATGTTTGTGTGGCTGCCTGAACAGACAGTTGATAAAAACACAATAAGACCGGTTGTTGCTAAAGATGCATGTTCATATCGTCTCCGTCTGTGCCATTTGAGTTGCAGTGACTCACCGGGCAGACGGACCAGCGTCTGGGACGTCATGCTGTCGATGTGAGTTTTCACTGGTGGACTTCTACCAATCTGACGAAGAGCCTGTGAACCGGTCAGTCCGCGTTAATTCTGCTGCAGTTGAGCTGAAGACCAAGCTTTTACAAACTCCAGTATGTGACATACAAAGTGATCTTTACCTGAACAAAGAGCTTGGTGCATTTGATGTCAATGATGAGCGGTACGGAGTAGTCGATGGCCATGCGTCTCGTCCTGTAGCCTTTGGTGACGAAAGAGGAGAGACGGCGCCCTCCGCTGTTCCTCATGGACAAGTTGACTACCAGATCGAAGTGATTTTCCTCCAGGTAGTCCATAATGCTTCGCTGCCTCTCCTTGGTGGGACATTCACTGTCCTCCTCCTCAAACGGCCAGTCCACCGCTGTCACCTGAACACAGGACAATGAAATCCATCGAAACATTTTTTCTTCCATGGAATTACATTATTAATATTACCCATAAAACCATGGTGCTTCTTTGGTGGCAGTTCCAAGATATTTGCTTGCTCTACATTTAACGCTTCTTGAGTGATTCATCATCATTTATTAATATATTACGTGGGGTTTTAATGACTTAAAAATTACAGAAATTAATGCAATTTTGTTCTGTTACGAGTGTTTCCTGGACATCATTTGGTTATTACCTATAACCTAAGTTTTTATGTTTGTCCAGTCAGTCCTTGTATTCATAATTTAATTTGAAATAAAATCTATGCCCCAATATCAGTAGTTGAAGCAGATTTATTGCTTGTTTTTTTTTAACCAGATCTGTCTGGTAAAAATTTAATTTGGACTGATTCACATACTTGATGACAGAGCATATGACAGCTCTTTTCACTTACTTTGACTCCATGTTCAGTGTAGAAGTCGGCCGTGCCCAGGCTGGCATACAGATCATATCCCAGAGTCTCCAGAGCCTGAACTGTGGGCAGCAGCTCACTCTTATTCTACAAAAAAATAAGAGCATGTGTAACAAAACATCATCCTTATTACAGACACCTAAAAAACACACAAGGACATACACAACTACCCAGACATTCAAAACTTGCATTTTTAGTTGCTTTTTAATAGTTTAACAACATTTGTTTGATTGAAGGCCGTTTGTTTCTTGTTACTAATAGAAGGATGAGGTGCCTATAAATGGTTCTGAGATTTGACTCAGTCATTTGTGTTTGTAAATTTTTTCCACTTGTCTCATTTGCAGAGTTTCATCAAGTTTCGAGAAATTAAATCTAAACACCATTATGGATATGACCCATTTTTTACATTAAAGCAATAAAAGTAGGACAGGAAAAATTCATTAAAAAGATGTATAAAAGTAACATCAACTTCATGTAATCATTTTTCAAACCATCCTCAGTTGTATTTAAGATGTTCGAAGACTCATGGATTTTAAGGACATTTTGAATCCTCAGCTCTTATCTAAGGCCTCTCTGGTACCTTATAACTGCCAATTGAGAGCAGGATGTTCTTTTTTGGGATCTTGAAGCCCGTTGACAACATGGCTTTGAGATAAGCCTCATATCGATTCTCCCCAAAACAGGCCACCTCTCCAGTACTAGTCATCTCTACTCCCAGGACCACATCAGCTCCGGCCAGTCGAGAGAAGGAAAACTGAGGAACCTGCAAGACATGCGACAAACAGGTTATGAAAGACAAAAAAAGTCCTCTTATATTGACTGTAATAGCAACAGTAAACAAGAGTTCACTCACCTTGACCCCCACTATCCCCTTTCCTCTCATCAAGCCCACGGGCTCTACATCCTCCCCCATTATGGCCTGTGTTGCCAAGGCTACCAGGTCTACACCCAGTGTCTTGGATATGAAGGGGAAGGAGCGGGAGACTCGGACGTTGCACTCGATAACCTTCAACTGGTCGTCCTGAAAGAAAACAAATCAATAAATCAGTTATCGGAGCAAGGTTAGGTTTTGTAAAATTACTGCTGTCCTGACTCCACAACTTTCTATTTTTTATCAAACTTCAATTACAGAAAAACATGGAGAGCTGTGAATTCGAAAAGGTTAAAAAAATAAAAATAAAAACCCCCTTTGTTAAAGGATATACTAACTCTGTTTGGGCTTGGGAATGTAAGTAGGAGATTCTGGCTCAACTTAATCAACTTCCAAAGTGCATATAAGAGAAAATCCAGGTCAACTACTGTGACTGTTACTACAACTGTCATAAGCCGCTCAAGTTTTTATTCAAACCCTTCTGCAAGAAAAAATTATGCTGATAAATCCAACAAATACCTTAGCAATCAGCTGGAGGTTGAAGGGTCCAGTGACCTGCAGCTCCTGGCCAATCGCATGAACAATCATCTTGATCCTGTCTATCGTTTTCTGGTTGAGATCTTGCGGAGGTGTCACCAGTGTGGCGTCACCGGAATGAACACCGGCGTTTTCCACGTGTTCGGACACCGCGATGGCCATCACTATCCCGTCACATGCTACAGCGTCCACATCAATCTCCTGCAAAATGTAGAAATGTTAGAGCGACAGGCTCTTTAGAGTTACAGAGGTGTATTTCATTTACAGCAAGGCATTTCTTCACACCTTGGCCTCCTGTATGAATTTGGAGATGACAACAGGATGCTCCTTTGACACAGCCACAGCGTTGCTGAGGTACTTCTCAAGGTCACTGTCACCGTAGGCCACATTCATGGCGGCTCCACTGAGGACATATGAGGGACGAACCAGGCAAGGATAACCCACCGTCTCACAGAACTTCACAGCAGACTGGAGCAGAGGGAAATTGCAAAGAAAAAAAAAAAAAAGAGAAACAAAAAGTGAAAACATGTTTTTACATATCAAACAGAACACCAACAATTATAAACAAAAGCAAAAACAATGAGGTTTCCCCTTGAACTCCAAATCAGACTCAAATTCTAACATTGGATTTGATCATATGATATTTTACTATATATACGTTTTTTTTTTATGGATAATTCACTGTGCTTTACCTCCATGTCTGAGAGCTCCTTCCACTGAGGCTGACTGATGCCGATAGTGTCCAGCATTCGAGAGAATTTGAACCTGTTCTCAGCGCAGTCGATGAACTCCGGCGAAGTTCCCAAGATGCGACACTGCTGACGGTGCAGTGACATGGCGATGTTATTGGGCAACTGGCCTCCCATAGACAGGATCACACCCTCTGGATTCTCCCTCTCGTAAATATCCATCACCACCTAAAGAACATGCATAGAAACATATCATATAATGGAAAAAAACACCTTTCGTATTATGTTCTGGGATGCATCTCTGTGTGGCAAAATCACAAGTAACCAAATATATTTTTTGTCGTTTGTTACAGTGTAGTGAGAGGAAATGTGCATTGAATATAGATTAAATAATGACAAATAAAAAAAGAAAATGAGGAGCTATTTCTGTCACATAGATTAGATATACCTTTAATTGTCCCACTAGGGGACATTTCAGATACACAGCAGAATACAAAGAGTAGAAAAACAGAGTAGACAAATACACACCAAATGAATTCTTGTACAACATAGACAGTATGTATGATTCAAGTCCAAGAGATGCTAATGAGGGACATAAATGTGGTTCATGTGTGAAAAGTCTGGTCCAACAGACTCTAGAGAACAGACAAATGCTCAAAATAAACAGACATGGATTGTACTAAATACTTGGTAATTCATTACATAATTAGTCGAACATTTGTTCAAAAACAAAAGCCAGTATCATATGATGATGATTCTAAATGTAGTAAGAAATAAAAAATCCTTCCCATGTAGTCATTTTATGTGACTAAGTGTCTTTAGATCGAATGGATGTGGTCAGACTAAGATTTTGTTCATATTGCATAGTCTTATGTGGGATATTTCTACCACTAGTTAAAAATTCTTTGCGCATCTCACCTACCACAGCATTAAAAACAGTAATTTAATCAAACTCACCTCAAAGGAGATCTCATCAAAGTAGAGGCGGTCGCACATGTCATAGTCTGTGCTGACCGTCTCCGGGTTGTAGTTCACCATGATGGTCTTATAACCCATCTGAAACAAATACAACAGCACTGTAAATATTCAGCCAGGACAGGTCGGAACATTAGTACCTCCAAGTGATTTTAGTATCTACAACTCAGGATTCAGTTCTATTCTAAAAAGTCAACTCCCTTTTGCATAAGCTGGTGCATTCCATAAAGGATAGGTGCAAAAACCCTTTACAGTTCAGTAAATAAAATGAAATGCATAAAAGTAAACAGTGCTTGAATCAAAATTTTTACTTGCCCAAACACTTTACAACATGGACAAATGAACTTGAACATTACATTTAATTATCACTACATTATAAGCAAACAATGAAGTCACAGAGCGCAATTCCAAATTTGATCAAATCTTACCTTCCTAAGCTCTGTGATGCAGCCCACTGCGCACCAGTCAAACTCCACGCTGCTGCCGATACGATACACACCCGAACCGATCACCATGACATGCTGATCGCTGAAGCTCAGGTCATCCTCTGTCCCGTGGTAGGTCAGGTACAGGTAGTTGGTGAAGGCGGGCCACTCAGCCGCCACTGTATCAATCTGCTTCACCACCGGTAGGATTGACCAATCGTGACGGAGCTTTCTCACAGCCAACTCGGTGCTGTGGGAGTCAGAGTTACAAAACAACAACAGGTCAACATCAGAGTATATATATGGGTATTAACGGTACAAAAGAGCCTGAAAATACACCCCCCCCCCACATCAAGACAAGAAGTTACACACAAATATAAAACAGATGCCTTGATTTACAGAAAATACAAAGTTATAACAACTGAAATTAATCAGCAAGGGATTAATTAATCTTTCCAATATCAAGCACCTGGCCCTTCACACATCATACATTTTTAGTAGTAATGTTTTTCTTTCAATGGTAGAATTTTTTTTATTCTAATTTCTTTTTATTAAGGTTCAACAGGCCAGATAATGTACTTTACATGTGGCTTCCACAGAACCATACATTTTTCTGT
>JAPTHA010000017.1:13554298-13577098 GCA_029814585.1 Gymnapogon annona | reverse complement strand
AGAAGCGTTATTAAACTATGGTGTGGGGGAGAGTATTAAGGTGGCTGATTACATCAGCAGGCAGTCTTCTGTCTCGCATACACACACACACACACACACACACACACACACACCTATGAAACAGCATGGGAGCCACAGTCGCCTATAGAATCTACATCACAACTTCAACTCATCAACAGCAACGTGGAGTAGATTGCAGTCAGACATATTCACAGGGGCGGCTGAAGTTAATCAATTTTTGTTTAAGATAAGTAAGTGTTCAACCTTTATCTGTTGAAGGCAGAGACTTGGAAAATAAGTGCAATCGCTGCCTTGAAAGTGGTGATTTTTATACATGAGTTATTGAGAATCGGGGCCAGAGGCAAGTTTTTCATCAGTTCATCTGCTTTTAATATACGTGATGCATCAAGTTTTATTATTTTTTTTATATATTATTTTTTATTTTTCATTTGACAACAACATTACATTACACAACAATACAGTCACATTTATTCACCACTTGGATGCGTCAAGATTGATCCAGTGAGGTACAAATATTGTATGCTATGATTTTGTTTCGTGAAGGTTATTCTGATGTCACGCAATTAAGTTTTTGGTAAATGCAATTAGTGTTGAGAACAATGCGTGTTTAGACAAATCAATTCATTTACTTATCATATGTATTATATACTATAATTTATATTATTATAATATATATAAATCTATATCGTATATTATTATATTTCCCGGCTGGATAGCTCGGGATGAGCGTCCAGTGGGTTGTGTCAGGAAGGGCATCTGACCTAAAAACTCTAATATGTGAATCAGATTCATTGACCCCAGAAGGGAAAAAGCCTAAAGAACTCGCGTTTTATTAAATTTGCATAAGATTTTAAAGATGATTATAGATAATTATTGTCAATCTTGATATTCATATTGTTGCATCTGACCCTAGGAGTGAGCACACAAACATTCCAATGTGTTCCAACACAAATGGCAATAAATTTATCTTGAATCTTAAATCTTATTATTGAAGGAATATTATTTTTATGTTACACCATAATGTTTGTGCTCCATTCAATGCATTTGGTGAAGAACAAAATGAAATGAAATGAAAGTAGATCAATGAAGGCGACAGAGTAATAACAATAGTATCGTGTTCTGTATGGGAAACTGTTATTTCACTAGAATTACCATCCTTCCTGCTCACGTTTGCCTCCTCCAGAAGAGTTTTGTGTTATTGGATTTTTTGAGGGTGTGAGTTAAGACAAAAGCAGTCCTCAAACAAGTCATTCACTTTTCTTTCAGCCTCTGTGTGAAAAATGGCATTTGAAACGTCAGTATTGAATACAGGGTGAAAGAACTGGTCACAGTCTGTGACCACGTTGACTTCTCCCTTCATATCTGACTCCTAAAGAGGCGGGTTCAGAAAGGAAATACCGTGTGTGCTGTTGGATTAATGAATTGTCGCCGCTCAAGGATTTATGTGTCATTCAAGGTGAAAGAAAATGTACACAAATATTTCATTAAGGAATGATGACATTTGCTGGAAGAAAAAGGTTAAAGAACAGCGTCACTCTCGTGTAAATAAAGGAAATGACTGCAAATTATACACAAATATTAGCTTAGACTCAAGGATCCACTCATTAAAATTTGGACCACGAATCAAAAATTCCTTGAATAATTATAAAATGAGTTATGTCACAGGATAAGTGATGGAGGAATGGCATTTTATACTGAGCACACTGGTACCATGTTAGAACATGATCAACACAATAATAGCAATTATAATAATAATAATAATACAATTACAATCTGTCTACTCTGTTTTTCTACTCTTTGTATTCAGCTGCTGTAATCTGAAATTTCCCCGAGTGGGCCAATAAAGGTATCTAATCTAATCTAATAAACTTTACTTGCATTTCACACCAGAATTGTAGCTTAAAGTGTTTCACATCAGTTAAAAATATGCAAGGAATAAACACATTAATATATGATTACGGTACACTCTTAATTAATAAAAGTCAAGAAATGTACAAGATAATAAACTGAAATTTGAACAAAATTGCATCACAAGGTTTAAGACAGGGGTTGACACCCTAATAACAATAGTAAAAGTACTCGGTAATAGAAAAGAACACCTTGACAGTGAGAGGTTTTCATGCTCTATTACTGATGAATGACCCGCAGATGGAATAAGAACCTCTATGACTCTGTCCCTCCTCTTCTTCCTCAGCTCCATCTGTACGACATAGAGACCTCGGTGAAAACCACACTGCTGAGTTTCTGCTCCTACGTCCAATGGGTTCCTGGCAGTGATGTGGTGGTCGCCCAGAACCGGGGGAACCTCTGTATATGGTACAGTATCGACAGCCCCGAGAGCATCACCATGTTCCCTGTCAAGGTAAGACATACTTCTGCATTTAGATAAATAGATAGGTAGATAGATAGACAGACAGATCAATCTTTATTTATCCCACCATGGGGAAATTTGTGTGTTAATGCTACAAATAAAAACCAGTAAGAGCAGCTTTTTCAAGTGCATTGATGGGAAATTATGCTTGTTAAATTTTTCTTCAAATAGCCAAATAGCTAATGGGCAAGTATGCTAAGTTTATGTGAAAAACGTGTGTTGTTAAAATAATTTTTCAGTCACCTTTTTCATTTGTGGTTGGAGAGTTCTCACACAGACAGACTGCTAAACTTATCTAATATTCACATTCAATTTAAATGTTTCACATCTTTTTTTTTTTTGTTTCAGGGAGACATTGTAGATCTTGAAAGAGCTGATGGAAAGACAGATGTGATCGTAACCGAAGCCATCAACACAGTGACTTACACTCTGGATGAAGGCCTCATAGAGTTTGGCACCGCTATTGATGATGGCGACTACGAAAGGTAAGTTTAGATGGAGATACCGGGATAAATAGTGCCGCTACATTCTCAAAAAGGACCATATGCCGAACTCTCACATGTGCTTTTGTGCAGAATTAGTACAAACTGCTGGCGTGTCTTTTAAATATTTGCAAAACATCCAAAAGTGGAGTGTTTAATATCTGCCCCTACTGTCCTGTCCATTAAACTGATAATGAAAGTTTGTTGCTTGTTACAGATCTGTTAGGGTCTTTTTACCGTTTACCTTAAAAGTCATCAATATTAAAACATTTATAGAACTTAGTGAGAGAATATTTCAGATTTAAAGATTCTATATTGTCAATTTACTAGATGCCTAACGTACATAGAATTGAGATTAGATACACCTTTATTAGTCCCACATGGGGAAATTTCAGAAGTTTCTCTCTCGGCCTGTTCAATGTCCCGCATTTAAAAAGGTAAAATATAGAATAAGACTCAATGGTATAAAAAGTAAACTATAACAGGATATAAACTGTACATCTTACCAAGACTGTGCCCGCGGGTCCTTAAAAAGTCTTAAATCTGTTTGTCCAAAATCAAGGCCTTAATTATCCTTATAAATGACAATTAATCATTAAATCTGCCTTTCAAAGTTCTTAAAAATGCTACCAACACAAACAAAATTGCAATCTCTGTAAACTACATGTAACAACATTGACTTGTAACCAAATCCAGTGTCTCGGGGAAAGAGTTTCCTTGATGATTTTATTTGTCTTAGTCTTTGTAAAGATCTAAAATTTTCAGCCGTTAATGCCGGTTAAGTCCGTGTTTTGGTCACGGTACGACATACTGTGCATTAGTCTGTTAATGTCTGATAATGTGACAGATCCCATTGAGTTACTGTCGAGCTGAACACTCTTGACATCCTTCAGTGAACAGGCTGCTTCTGCGGGTCAGACTTGCAGCGACAGCAGGGCGAACTAAACAGGCCAGATGTCCTTTTATCCAGCAGCTTCCTTCAACTCTTCTCGAGAGTTTCCTCAGCGTTCCCAGCCCAGCTGGGAGATATAATCTGTTTAGTGATTTCAAGACCTCCGCAATGATGCTCTCCTGAAGCATGAAATGATGCAGCAGCTGATACACATTCACCCACAAATATCTCGACTTGTACCTGCAATTCTCTAACTAACCTTGTCAAGTATTAGGCAAAAAATGTTTTAGCTTTAAGAGATGTGTGTCATTATCTCCCTTTTATTAGACAAACAAAAAGTCAACTGGCGCTATAGTATTCTAAAAAGGCCTATTATATGTGTTTTATTTCATAATACCAGTTGTTTTCAGGGATTTTCTCTCAGGCAACAATGTGTTTGAAAAGGCATCTTTGTCTGTCTTAAAAGCAAAAGCGGTAGATAGTTAATTGTTTTTTTTTGTGTGCAGATAATCCCATTTCATTTTCCCGCTAATCAAGAGATGACAGGCTGCTCTGTCCACCTCATTCATCTCCCAGCATGATGAGCTGAATTGCCTGAATTGTTGATTTATCCATTTAGTCAAACATAATTAAAAAGAAATCCATGAGAGAACAACACTTTTTGCTGTGTGGCTTGTTTGTGATCATTTACAACAGAAATAACATAGTAGAGACAACAATAGACACATTAATGAAGGTAATTCTTGATAAAAAAAAATTAATTAGCGATTGAAAGTTTTGTTTTACACATTTGATGTGTGTTTACCAACTTGGAAAAACAGAAAAAGCAACAAAAAACACAGGATGTCAGATTTTTTTTATGCACCAAAGAATGTTAACAGCATTAATTATTAATCAGAATACCCGCTGATGTCTGTTATATTTAATTCCACAGGCTCTTGTCATCGTCTGACACATCTTTATATCTGTGTGCATGTGTGTTTACAGAGCAACAGCGTTCCTGGAGACTTTGGAGATGTCACCAGAGACTGAAGCCATGTGGAAGACGCTTGGCAAGCTGGCTCTGGAGGCTCACCAGCTGCACATCGCAGAAAGGTCAGCAGCAAGACACACACACACACATACATACACAACATACGGAGGGCCTCCGAACAAGCCGCGGTGCTTTTACTGCACTGATTTACTGATACAGTGCCCGGTGTTGTGTGTTATCTTTTAAAACCAAATGGCAGTATTTAATCAGCGAATCTGGTATCAGTTTTAAGTTAGCGCTGGTTAATAAATTGATCATTGTAACTGTCATCACTAATATGTCTCATAATATGTGTGGTGTCATTTTCTTTTTGGTAACATGAGAAACTGGTATCAAAAATGTAGGACAGTACTGAAAAATAAGAACCACATCTCAGGCAGCCGGTCGTGGCTTTGGACACTTTTGCACTTTTGTATTTTTGTATTTATACTGTGTTGTCAGTTGCCAAACAATGACATTTCGTTGCCAGATCCACTGTGTAAGTCTGTCTCACCTTGTATTGTGTTTCAATCTTCCTTCTGACTCAAGAGTTGTATTTGTGAGTGGAATTATGGGAGATGTCAACTTCTCTCGGACACATCCGGACCCACGTGTACTATAGATTAAACTCTCAGTAGATGCTCCAAGTCCCTGCCTGACATTGTCATCTGACTTCAGTTATCATCAAAAGGCAGTTTTCTACATCATCAAAACGTTGCCACATCTCTCCGACTTTATTTCTCTGTTGTGACAAACTTCGTAAATCTGAATTCTCTGTCATTAATAATGCATATGCTGTTCGTTAGGCGACGGTCTGATTTGCATGAATCACAAAATCAGGGTGAGAAAGGTTTTTTTGTCTCGAGTGGGTAATGTTAATGAGTGAGGGAAGTGATGTTAATGAGGGAGGGAAGCAGGAAAGAGTCAGACAGAAGAAGTTTTTCAATGCTTTTTCTTTCATAACTTGTTCATTAATCTGATGCAACTGTTCAGAGAAAGTTGGTGATAAATTGGCCAAATGCTTGGCTATGCCTTTTCATTTCTGCGCCCTCAGACTGCAGCATATCTAAAGGCTAATTAGACAAAAGCTCTCATTTATCTCACTTCATTAAGTGGCCTGGTTTATCTGGAGCAGTGACCAGACAGTATTAAAATTCTACCTTCACCGCGCTGAAAATATTTTTTTTCCTTATGTCTTTATGATGCTATTATTCTCCCACTTGTTTTTGCTCATTTTGTTTTTCTTCTTTTTCTTTTTATTAGGTGTTTTGCTGCACTGGGCGACGTCTCAACCCTTCGCTTTCTCCACCAAACAAACCAGATTGCGGATAAAGTGTCGAAGGAAATGGTGTGTTTCACATCAGGCCATCCTTGCATTTCCATCGCAAACAGACACATTCTGAAAATATGAAGCAGAGTTGTCAAACATATGGTCCGTGGGCTAAAATCGGACCCCCAATGGGTCCAACCAATCCAGCTCATGGGATGAATTTGCGAATGGCAAACTTTACACTGACATATTAACAATCAAGGGTGTCAAAATCATTTTAGTTCATGTTCCACATACAGACCAATTTGATCTCAAATGTGTCAGAAACAAAACACAATCACAATTACCTCAAAATAATGACAACTACATAGGGTCACTTTATTGTAGCTATATTGAAATGCATTGAATAACACTTCATATGAAACTTAATACTTACTATAGTAGTAAATAGAAAGCAGCTATACTAGAAAACAGCAAAGCCACTATTTTATGGAAAATACTGTGGTGAAAATTGTTAATTTCATAGGTGATAGACAAAAATTGTAATCTAAGAATAACCTTACGGAATCACTGCATGTGTGTGATCATTGATTAAACTGTACTGTGTGTCTTTTCCAAACAGGGAGGAGATGGGACAGAGTTTTACCAGGTCCAAGCCCACGTGGCCATGTTGGATAAAAACTTCAAACTGGCTGAGATGCACTACATGGAACAGGTCAGAAAGAATCCCAGTATTTTCAACACGAACAGATTCTATGATCTGTTCAAGCTGAAATGTTTACCGTTCATTTTTTCAAAGTGTGCAGCACAATGTCATCTGATTCCATTTTATTCATGTTTTTCTACATTTGTGTAGAATGCTATCGATGAGGCGATTGAAATGTACCAGGAGCTGCACATGTGGGACGACTGCATTGCTGTGGCTGAAGCTAAGGTACAAAAGATGTTTTTGTTTGTTATCGAAGCAGAATTTCTTTCTTGTTGTCTCGAAGTCCGTGATCCACTCTTTGATTTTTGTGGAAGCCGATAGTGGCAGTGCTTATTTATTCTTATACCAAATATGTCGAAACTATACACGCCCCCTACTGTAGCCACAAGGGGGCATGTGTCTCCTTGTGCCGGTCCCAAACCCTGATAAATACAAGGGTTGTGTCAGGAAGGGCATCCGATGTAAAAACTCCTGCCAAATCAAATATGTGAATTGGATTTTCTGTGTCGACCCCAGAAGGGAAAAAGCCGAAAAGACTCATCATTAACCTGCATGTGCTATACCTCTGTCTCTTACCTGTGACATATTTGCCTTCTGACTACCTCATGCAACATTAACTGCAATAGTTCTTTTTTATACCTGTGCAATATCTGCTTATCGCAACATTTTAGTAACATTTCTAATCATATATATTTTATCTTCATTGGTTTTACTTATTTTATCTTCATTGGTTTTACTTATAAGGTGCAGTTTATTTATGTTTATAATGTGCAGTTTATTCATGCTATTTATTTCTGTACAGTCTACTCGTTTAATTGTTAGTTAGCTACCTGACTCAGGGACACACACAAAAAATTCCTATGTACCTGTGTTTTTTAAACCTTGATGAACATGTACAAATGGCAATGAAGTCTATTCTTCTATTTTGTTAATACAAGAAAATATGCATTGTCATGGTATTAAATTATTTAAGAAATATTAAACGGACACAAATTCATTGGGGAAGCGTCACAAAATTAGTACGGGGTCTTTATTTGTTAAAACTATTAAAACAGAATTTTGTTTTGTGCCTTAAAAACCCGCTCTATCCTTGGTTTCCAATGTAACCTCAGGGCCACCCGGAGCTGGAAAGCCTCCGTGGAAACTATTACCAGTGGTTGACGGAGACGGGTCAGGATGAGAAGGCAGGAGAGGTGAAGGAGAATGAGGGTGACATCCAGGGGGCCATCAACCTATACCTGAGGGCGGGGCTTCCAGCTAAAGCCGCCCGTCTGGCCATCAGCCGAATAGAGATCACCAACAACAGTGACACAATTAACCGCATCGCCTCCAGTCTCATCAAGGGAGAGTTTTATGAAAGGGTGAGTGAGCTTCTCCTGTTGTATTTCGCTGTATTCATAAATGTGTTTACATGCTATAGACATAGAGAATGTGGAGATGGGTCATTAATGGACAAGTCTTTTCAAGAGGTCAGTTTTTAATTACTAAAAATAAATATATTTAGCCATTGTTCAAAACCTTGGAATGTATTGTACACATGCATTTACGCAAAAACCCAAATGAAGAGGATTTTAGTGTTTTTAAAGGTGAATTATTAAGACATAGCCTTATTTGGGGTCACTGTAATTTATCTCAAAATTAATATATTTCTTTAACATTCCTAATAGTTTAATTTTTTGTTATCCATGATTTTTATGAAACTATAATAGCAGTATCGCTCTTGTTATACAGTTTCAATACGCATTTTTTTTAGTTTAAAATGCATACAACTGATTTAAAATGTGTACAGATAGTATCCGCATAACCATAGTATACCACTAATTAATGTTGGAGCCAAATTGAATGGATACTGTGTGTTGAGTTTAGTCCAATTATTACCAATCCTTGGTCTCTCCAAGATGATGTTCTCACACTTGAAAAATGACCAATAATGGAAACGTTTGGAGAAATGTCAGTGCCCCTGTATATGGGGGGCCGGCATATAACATACTATCTTTTTATATATAGAAATATATATATATATTTTTAGGATTTTTTCAATTGAAAGAATTCTGTCGGACAAAAAAATTAGACGTAATGTCATTGACCCAGATACAGCACGTTATGTTGCATTCTGGGACGGTCTGCCCAGTCGTTGCGGTTTTGAAAAAAAGTTTTTGGACACCCCGTCCATTTGTGATGTTACGTTAAGAATCACTCTTAAGTCATTGAACTCTGCCTAGTTACTGTTCCATTCTCCAAACCCCACACACTCCCTTCTGCACATGCTCAATTCGGTCGATGTTTCACCAAGTTAATGAAACCCATCCAGGACATGACGTGTTGAAACTGTGAAGAATTTGGTCTTATTTTTTTTCTCGGTAACAATAAATAAATAAATTTAAAAAAAAATTGCATTTATTTGTGTCTGCCTGATACAGTCACACTTTTTGAAACCCAGAAAAGATTTTTCCACATAAATTTCACGATAATATTTGAGATTGTGTAAAAGTAAGGCACTTAAAGGCTGTCTGAAAGCTTTTTTCCACCACTGTAGTTTGTGTGACTATAAATCTATCCAGGTGGCTCACCTTTCTACCTTTTTTTTCCTCCATCTCTTTATTTCTTCATCAAATGTGACCAATTTAATCATATTTTCAGCCACACAATACGCAGTAACAAACAAACAACAAACGCAGGTAATAAAAGGCAACAACAAGCAGCCGAATGTGATGCCAAATTGGCATTGTCTATAACGTTTCTCCGTCTTTTTACCTCTGTCTTCATTTGAGCCCTTCCCAGCTTGCTTTATCTCCTAACAGATGCAAGGAGAGGAGACATATCAACAGTGGAACAACAGTTCTCTTTGTTTTTTTGTTTTTTATTTTATTTTTACACTCTGTCGGCCTCCATCTGTCTGTTATTTCTCCGTAGCTGTTTGTCTGAGATCTCAATTCCTCTCTTCCAGCCATCTGTGTTTATGTAACAGGTGGGGAAAGGCTTGAGAGTGAATACTGATGGCGGAGCGTTTCATCAGCTTTAGTGTTTGACGGTTTGAAGGTCTACACGGATGAGTCTCTCCACTGAACTGGAACTCTTGGTTTTCCTTTCAGCAGCCATAGTATTTTCAAGGTCTTGCCTCGATCTGGTGGTTTTCCCCTGTATTCAGTCACTTAAATCGCATTCAGACTACAGGATATACACATAGCTGCCACTAATTTGGTTAAATTGTTTTTCTGGAGTGTTATTCCGCTAATTGGTATAATTTGAGTATAGTTTTATCAGTTCAACAAAAGCCCTGTGTGACAACCTTGTTGTGTTATTGGGCTTTACAAATACAATTGAATTGAATTGAATAGTGAGACATAAGATTTTAAAAAAGTCAAAAGGTGGGAGGAAGGTGATTAATTATCTTAATTAATCATCTATGCCATCTCTACACTAGCACAGATATTTGTTTAAACGGATAATTCTTCCTCCAAAAGAAAAATGTCCAGCATTTTAACAGAATATCTCAATCCAAAAATCATACAAACGTGTATAAACACTGGATAATACTGGATGTTGCAGACACAGAGGTTTCAATATGTCATGAAACCGAACCACAACAGGTTCTGATATTGAGTTACCTTAATTATGTGTTGGTTTAGGTTGTTGAAGTGTATTATTAACACGATGTGGATTTGTCCATAACGCCGGTCCTGTCCGTCTTCGAAAGGTATCTGTGCCGACCTCGATCTATAGCAGGTCACACATTGATTTATACATCTGGATTTGAGGTTTCAGGAGCAGGTTCATTATACACAGCAACGAGACGCAGTGGTGAAATGGGAAATGACTCCATTGTTTTCCAAATGGATACACAATCTCTGTTTTTTGCAGAGTATGATGGCATTAATATCTGGTTGAGAGGCCTGAATGTAGAGGGAAAAAAATCTAATAAATTGTCTATATTGATGTGGATGGGACATATGCAAAATATTGAAATGGATATTAGCATAATTTACTAGATAATTAAATAGTTAAGGGACCAGATTTGGCAGTGAACGATAACATTAAAATAAGAAATTCTGTCAAAGATCTGTAACTTATATCCTGCTGTTCACCTGTCAGATTCAGAATCTTCAATCTTCTGTCAACACAACCTAATATTTGCAGCTTTCAACGTCATGACTGACTACAACTGCTTTTTCAGACCGGCATCTCTACAGTCAGCTACTTCCTAACCTGTTTGTTGTTCACTGGCTGATGTGTTTTCTTGAATAACTATATCTTTGTAAGTCTGTTCATTGCTTTGGTCCTACACAAATTTCAGTGTTTACATGAATAGAATAGAATGGAATAGAATAGAACTTTATTCATTCCCATGGGGGAAATTCAGATAATATTAATGTAGTTACAACTAATATCGAACATCAGTGAAGAAACACACATTAAATCCAGTTGCCCATTTAGTAATTTTTTTTCAGTATGTAAACTGATGCACTTTCTATGAAACTACGTACTACTTGATAAACCGTATAAGATCAACCTCTGTATAAAATAGTACAATGGCTCATCCCTGTCAACAACTTTGAAAACTATGACAATTAACAAACTTATACAGAGTGTTAGTGTGTTTACAGACTGTTTTTGGCACCTGAGTCTTTCCACAGAACTCAACTACTGCGTTTCTGTTTGATCGGAACAGGCAGGAGATCTGTATGAGCAGATTAGGAACAACCAGAGGGCTTTGGAGTGCTACTGCAAAGGTGGTGCTTTCAGGAAAGGTAAATCAACAGCGTGGTCGTCAATTCACCGGGGACTTTATGAAAACCTTTAATCTTCATGTGATTTTTTTGGGGGGAACTAATTCAGCAGCCATTGAATATAATTTCTGACAACTAGCTGATGTAGTCGCGTGTTGTCGAAAAAGTTGACACGACTGGCGTTAAAAGTTTCTTCTCATTGTCTCCTGTAGCGGTGGAACTGGCTCGCGTCGCGTTCCCCGCTGAGGTGGTGAAACTGGAGGAGGCCTGGGGAGACTACCTCATCCAGCAGAAACAGATGGATGCCGCCATCAACCACTTCATTGAAGCAGGGTACGTGGTGAAGGGAAGAGAGAGAAATGGAGAGACAAAGGAAATTTGGACAGATGGAGAGGAGCAGTGATTTCACAAAAAAAGGAAAAACAAAAAACAATCCAACAGAGATGGCCAGCACTGCTTTAAATCAACACTTGAGTGCAGAGCAGGAAGATTACATCATTTTAAATATAATTAGAATAATGCCCCAGATAACAAAGACACATAATCGGCACATAAATCTTTTTCTTTGTTTTTTTTGTTATGTTTTTGGCAGCACTTATAATAAGACCGTATATATAATGACTTATAATTAGGTTTTTAATTAAGTGCTAAACATTTTGAATAACTTTATACGACAACATGAGAGCACAAAATGTATGATTTGTGACCAAAGCTGTATTTTTATTTATTTTTTTGTGTCAGACGTGTCATAAGGCTTTTGTTTTCATGGCTGATTAACTCGGCTTTCATTGTGGCCCTCCAGCTGCTCCGTTAAAGCCATCGAAGCAGCCATTGCAGCTCGGCAGTGGAAGAAAGCCGTCCACATCCTGGAACTACAGGATGATTCGTCAGCAGGAAAGTACTACGTCAAGATTGCTCACTACTATGCCTCCATGCAGGACTATGAGGTGAGGAGGAAAACGCCTGTAAATGCCATGTTGTGTTTTAGGCATTTAACACATTTTTAAACATTTTGATTTTATTTTATTTTGATTTTTCATTGGACAATATTACAGTTACGTTCATACATTACAAGCCAACATTCCTTGCCCACAATGGCAGGATCAGAGACAACAGACATGTGCACACACAAAAAACAACACGCACAAAAAAAAACTATAAATAAATGAACTGCATGAGTCACATAGAGACATATGTTAACCTCAAACGCCTAAGTCCTACATTGAAGACATTTCTGAATGAGAATTTTTAAACATACAAGTCGACTAAAGTAGAAAGACTCCAGCAAAAAAGGAGACACGCATCAGCTGAAAAATTCATTAATGTGAGGAAAGAGTCAATGAACTACTTATTGTTTGAGTTTTCTACAGTGATGACCCAAAGTGTCCAGATTACTCACTCTTCAGACTAAATTATTTACAAGCTCATGTTACGATGATCATAACAGATCATCTTTATGATTCATTCCAATCTGAGAAGTAAACAGATTTTTTAATTTCTTTTTCTCTGTATCAATTTACAGCTTAAGTTTAAAAGTGAAATGTCAAATGTGAGATCATGACATGAACTACATATGTTGCAATACAGTATTACACAAATATTTTTTTACTATGATTCTTACAACTTGCAACACAATGTAGTTGTAGTGGCCCATAAAGTAAGAATAACACAAGAGTTCTTTGGTTGCAAAAAAAAAAAATACTTTCTTTTGAAATAAATAAGAAAAAGCTGCTCAGATGAGATTCTCTGCACTGTTGTCCTCCCTTTTTTCAAATACAGTAGATAACCAGATGTACGCAGTGTGAAAACTGTCCATTTTCTTACGGCGGTGTGCCGTACTCAACAGTTTTTCCACCTACACTCTAGTACTGTGAGGACTACTCATTCAAAGCACTCCCTGGCTACACTCGCTGACTTTCATTATATACTTTAGTTAAAAAAAATACTGCACTCCTCAGGCTAAAAGCTGGTTGGTTTGGCTTGTCGCACCTGTCTGAATGTTATGCAGGTCAGTTAGGTATTTATGGCCAGAGGGATGAAGATGATAATGAAATTTTGCCAACGGCACTACATAATATCAGCACATCTCTCAGTAATAAATGCAATCTCTCATGACACACACCTAACCGTAGCCATAGAAGCTTGCCTTTAGTATGAGTGTATATGAATGGTAAAGTTTTTAAGTTTTATCTGGATTAGATGGAGGTTACGCAGCTGTAAAAGCATCTGCTACATTTAAAATATTTTACCTTGCAGCTAAACAGCCCTATTTGACACAGAACCAAAGCCGTTACTCACTTCACAGCATCAGCTTTGAGAACTACATGTTCACTTCCTTTCTATTATAGACCACTCAAAGAGGAAATGGGTTTCTTTCCAAATTTTGTCCAAATTTAGCAGAATTTGAAGAGATTCAGAACTTCAGATATCCATACTCCAACAGGAATTTAACACATGGTTCATCATCATTATCATGGTATGGTTTGCTCATTAAAACTAGTATGTCATACAGTAACATAGCCTGATGTCATGATCTGAGAGTCACAAGGCTCCAGTGCACTGTGTTGAAGGGGAACACAGAACATTTATTGTACAAAATCACAGGAGACAATTTGCAAAGAGAACATGGAAACAAAAAGCCTGAGTACACGGAAGGCTAGAGTTCCATGATGACTGACAGGGTATCAAAGTTCAGAACACAGTCCATTGTATTAGTCTGGGTTATGGAGGGAAAAGGCGACAGACAGGCCTGTGCTGTGCGACGTCCACACTGGCCTCATATAGATGGGCTTGATTGCCAATGTGGATCAGCCAAGCAGCAGGTGACAGGGATCTGAAATCAGGTCATCCCTTGAGGGAGAAGAAGCAGTCTAAGCCACATCATGGGTGGACTGTGACAACCAGGGATGTTAGTTAAGGAGGTAATGTACTAAATGGTCTGTGTTCTTGAAGGCAGCACACAACTGTCACTTCCCAAACCGAAATGAATCAAACCGATGGTCTGAATCATGTAACTTTGCTGAAGCTTTATCCAACATTTGCTTCTGCAGCTTATCATGCATGGTGGATTTTCACTGCTGTTTTCAATCTAATGTGGTCATTTAGATTCTTGTATTAAATGAAGCATCAGATTAAGTCTCCTCTTGGTCCACATATGCAGACATAAAGCTGTTGGTTAAATCTTTTGCCATTGCATTTATGTGCATTGGTGCACTGACCTTTCCACCTACCCCATGCATAAAATCTTCCGTTCAATATTTAGAGTTTTTAAGCACAATCGGTATTATGCCCACTTGACTCTTCAATGGACGTAATACTCAGGCCAATCAGTTCAATTACTCAATGCTGTTTCATGCAGTTATGGAAATGCAAAGTCACATTGTAACAGTCAAGAGACTGTCATGGTTGAGGCACAAGAGAGGGCAGGTGGTATGGTTTCCTCTCAGGTCTGCTGAATTTCAGTATGCAAGAAGCTTAGTATTAACATTTTTTTCCCAATGCCAGCATAGGAAAAAAAAATCCTGCCTACTGAAGCTTCAAGTGTTTTTCAATACAGGGTCTGCATAAATCTGTTTCCTCATGTATTGCAGCCACAAAGTCAGAGCACACCATCCAGGGAACAGCAAGGGTTCTCTGCTCAATGGTGGTTGGCCATTGAATGGCAACAATAGGTCGACCAAATATACAAAAACTGTTTAAAGGTAAAAGTCAGGCATCTATACAAAGAATAGTGACAAAGCAGAGATGGTTCAGCGCCATGTGCTGTCCTTATTCTGATGAGCTCAGCTGAGCCAAACGGCCTCCACAGACTGCCAGCCTCTGAAAATAGTGAGCTATTTCAGTCTGTTTGCTCTATGGGCATATTCACAGAATGTAATTAAGATAACAAGCACTTTGCTCTCCCAACTTGTGGAAGTTGCAGGAAAGTAAAATTCACTGCCAGCTAAAAACAATAAAGACGGAACACACCTGTGAATGCGGTGGAAAGATGATGCAGCAGAACCAGGACTGCACACTATTCAAATTTATACATCAAACGTACTAAAATATTCATTCACTGTGGAAAAAGTCAATTTGATAATGCTTATCGCCGATGGGAGAATAGCCTTTCCACACAGTGTGGGAATACGTTGGGATACTTTTGAGGATTAAAACAATCACAATGACATTTATTGTCATTAAACTTGGGTACAATGTAATTTCACATGATTTGTCAGACAGAAGGAGTGTCATGTACAAGTATAAAAAACATGAATGTTATATACACCTGAGCAGAGGTTAAAGTTTGCTACTTGTATTTGCAATTTAATGTTGACCGACATTCTACAGCTTTTTAGCCAAAAATATAGTATTGATCAGGGAATTAGCCCAAACTGGCCCACCAAAGGGTTCAGTCTGGTCACTGTATTGAATTTGTGAAATACAAAAATTACACTGAAGGATGTCAAAATTATTTTAGAATAGGGGCCACATTTAGCCTGACTTGATGTCATTGAAGTCATACCAGTAGAATATTGTCAAGATAAGTTATAAAAACACTCAAGTGTATCTATTTGTTTAGGTCTATAAAAATAAAACAAAATAATGTTGTGAATAGCCTGAAGAAATATAAACAATATGAAATATCCACCTAAAGCTCAAATATGATCGACAATATTCCATCTGCGCATTTCTTGACACATGATGTACTTGTACATATATGATCGTACTTGTATTTTCTCAATGCGTCTCATGTATAATTTTCATCTTTGTGGCCTGTAGGTGGCAGAGCAGCTATATGTCAAAGGAGGTCACATTAAAGATGCTATCGACATGTATACGGCTGCAGGACGCTGGGAGGAGGCACATAAGGTCAGTACAACTGACACACATTGGTTTGTATAATAAGTAATTATAAAGAAGAAATTAATAAAAATTAAAAATTGGATCGAATTAAAATGCACTGATTCTGATTTTGATTTATTTCATTTAACTAATTCTTTTGATTCTAATTATTTCTCAAGTTATGATTATTTACACTCACTGCTCAACACAATGGGTTTCAAGTATTCCTTAATTTAATGATGAGTCCTTTCATCTTTTTTCCGTCTGTGGGAACCATAGTGGATTTGCATATTTGATTTGGCGTAAAAATTTGACTTTTTACGTCCGATGCCCTTCCAGACACAACCGGGCTTTAACAGTTGGCAGTTGCGTGAATGGTCTTGCCCAAGGACCCACACTGGATGCTCATGCTGGGAATTGAACCCAGGTCCCCTATGCACCAGCTCGGTGCCTTACCAACTGAACTATCCAGCCCCTATTCATTAACTTAACAATTTCAATTATATTTTAATGAAAGTGATACAATGTGTTTTTTTGAAACTCTTATAAGGGTATGCATTGGGATTTTGGGATTGGGGTTTCACTAGTCAGTGGAAGGGTCGTGCACTATTGTCAAAGTATGAAGGTTGGCTCAAAATGAGTCACAGTGAATGATAATAATATCAGTTCTTAGAGAGACGTGAAATGAACCCCCCCGTTGTCAAATCTGGTTTGTTTTGTTGTCAGTTGGCGGTGGAGTGCATGACAGAGGAGGAGGTCATGGCTCTGTACGTCAGCAGAGCTCAGGAGCTGGAACGAGACCAGAAGTTTCAAGAGGCAGAAAGGTAAAAGCACATATTTGTAGCTGTCTGCGGCGTCAAAACCACAAAGCATTCCTCATTAGTTGTGTGTTGAAACGAGGTCAGTTCAGATCCAGCATTGACTTTGCTGTGTGTGTTCACCTATAGGCTGTTTGCCACCGTAAAGCAGCCTGACCTCGCCATCACCATGTACAAGAAGAACCGAATGTTTGATGACGTGATTCGCTTGGTGGCGAAGCATCACCCGGACCTGCTGATGGAGACTCACCTCCACCTGGCCAAGGTGAAACTAATCAGTCATGATTATCTTCATCGGAGTACACACGTTTGTACATCAAACTCCTTAAAATGTTTAATTACAGAGAATGAAGCCAACAGAACACACAAGTTTACATAGTTATATCCAAGTCCATATGCTGTCTCTCGTATTGGAGCGGCTCGTGACATGTGAGAGTTTCCAATTCAATTGTTAAATATATCTGACAGAATACACAAGTGTGACTGTTGGATGTAGCTGTAGTTTTCGGTTTGCATTTACTTTCTAATGCAGCCTTTGTATGTTTGTGTCTGATAGGAGTTGGAGGCTGAATCCAGGTTCTCAGAGGCAGAGTACCACTTCATGGAGGCTGAAGAGTGGAAGGCAGCGGTCTACATGTACAGAGTCAATGACATGTGGGAGGATGCACATAGGGTATGCGCAGATGATAACTATTGGAGAGCTTTGTGCAGTGAAAGGGTTGTATTTGTACTTTTGTATTTTTGATTTATTTGCTCAGTGAATGATTTCAGCCACTACATGTTTTACAGTTATATAAATACACATAACATACAAAAAGACATGAATTTCCATAACATCCGCGACCTGGTATTTGTGCTGCTGAGGGATTACGTAATTATACAGAATAGTAACATCCGTGAGTGTGTGTGTGTGTCAGGTGGCTAAGAGCCATGGAGGACCCAGCGCCCAGAAGCAGGTGGCCTACCTATGGGCCAGGAGTCTGGGTGGAGAGGCTGCTGTGAAGCTGCTCAACAAGTTTGGTCTTCTGGAATACGCCATCGAATTTGCCTCCAATAACTCGTGAGCTTCACAATCAACACATGCACCCAACATATTCCAGACAGCACATCATTTAATATTAATATATCAGCACCACAGGGATTAGTCTGCTCAAATCAAGAGAAGGGGGGGAAAAAAACATCAGAATTGGAAAATCCACACTTTTCTTTTCCAGCTGTCTCTTCTCAGACCAAATCAAAAAACACCCACGCTGATGTTGTTTGGAAAAATGAATCTTCTTATCCATGCAGTAGTAGTAGGTTGTGTCAAGGTCATGACTAAATCTGATCAGCTTTTGGTGATTACAACTGTCATGTGTGTATTTAACCTCCTTATCTGTCTGAAAACACCTGCGATTGGACAAAACCACAGCGTCATAATAAAAACATTTAGTAGAAGTAGATGCAGAAGACTGTTAGAGCCTTTGAATCATAATATGATATTCATCAATTATGGAATTTTTCCCCCAGTGATGCTAAAATAATAACTATGGAGCAACAGCTGCAATTGAGGTTTTGGATGTAGGGTTAAGACTTGCAGGTGTAGGAGAGTATTTTCACACTAACACATCTGAAAACTTCTTCCACTAATAACTCACTAAAGTGAGTGGGGGGGGAAAGAGTGTATTTTGCAAAACTGGAACAAAATGCCCAAGGGATGCACCTGCTGGTTTTCCTCAAATCCATCCATTAACACACATACAGTATATTAACTTTATCAGCTGCCTGACTCTGTCCCTTATTCTTCTTCTTCTTCTACTCCCCAGATCATTTGATTTTGCCTTTGACCTGGCTCATCTTGCGTCCAAGGATAAGATCCCATTTATTCACCTCAAACATGCCATGTACCTGGAGGACGGGGTAAATCTGCCACAAAACTCAGTCCAGTTGACCCGATTCAATTGCCTAGAGATAAATCTGCCACAGTACACACACTTAACCAGCTGCTCTCTGTTCATCTGTGTAATCCGCATCAACAGACTTGATTTCACTATAAATGAACTGTAATCACTGCTGTCACAGACCGCGTATGTAATAAGTGGTTTTAAAGGAAATGTGTGGCTTTGTTTCCTTTTCCAGGGAAAGTTTCCTGAGGCTGAGGTTGAATTCATCAAAGCAGGAAAACCCAAAGAAGCCGTGCTTATGTGAGTACTGTGGACGTGTATCTTATGCAATGAAACATGATGCAACATCTCTTTAGCAACCTTACCACAGCATTTGGTCATACATTTTGCATTCTCAATATAATATGCCTCAAAGTGCGGCGTGGTTTTTAACATTATCCCCCTCACAGGAAGACTGCACTTCCATTTTATTTTAGTTATTTTAGTTAACATTGTGCTGATAGTTGGTGTGACGTAAAGTCAGGACTTAGATTAGATTAGGTTAGATTAAATATCCCTTTATTGTCAGACAAGGGGAAATTCCAGATACAGCAGCAAAGAGTAGAAAAAACAGAGTAGAACAGATATACAACAATTGAATTCTTGTACAACAAAGACAACATAGACAGTCCACATGATTGAAGTCCCAGAGATGATAACGAGGGGCTGTGATGTATCATCCGGAGCTGAGAAACTGAAGTGAATGTACTCGTAGGCCACCGTAGTATAGCGTTTCAGCTGCTAACCGCTAACAGTTCAAACATACAACGTTCATAACCGCAACAAACAGATCACAAGCCGTAACTCACTCACACGCATTGACAGTCCGTCCCACCACCCCCCTCCGCCACTCTCCACCTTCTTCGGTCCGCTCCCACCAATAGAAAACCAACCCAAAAAAATGAAAGAGTCCCATGGAGTCCTGAGCCAGGAGTCCTACACGGCCAGGGCCGCTCAGCTCATACACCCGCCGCAGTTCGATAGCCACTAGGTCTCCATCACGATGGTAGAACGGTTGGTAGATCAACTGTTAGGCACCCGAGCTGATGGAAACCCTGGTTGTACTGTCCCCTCCACATCCTGGTATAAAAGCTGATAAGGAGAGGTATCGCAGGTCGTTCCTTCCTGCAGCTGTCAGGTGTCATAATAGTAACTGACCACTGAAAATGTCTCTTTCTTGATCTTGTTGCACTCAATCTGTTTTTTCTTTATTTATATTTGTATTTTTGATAGTATTAGGACTTGTTTGAATTTTTGGAATGTCTTGTGTGTGTCTTGTGTGTGCTGCTGTAACCTGAAATTTCCCTAAATGGGACTAATAAAGTCTAAATAAAATAAATAATAAATGAATAAAATCTAATCTAATGTAATTTTAGTTTTTATGTTTCTTTTGTGTGCGTGCGTGTGTGTGTCTTTGTGTGTGTCAACCGTTCCAGGTATGTTCACAACAAGGAATGGGCCAACGCACAGCGGGTGGCTGAGAGCCACGATCCAGAGAGTGTGTCAGAGGTTCTGGTTGGTCAAGCCAAGTTCTGCTTTGAACAAAAAGATTTCCAGAAGGCCGAAGCATTCCTGCTCCGTGCCCAGAGACCAGAACTGACAGTAAAATACTACAAGGTAGAATTTATTTATTTATTTATTTATTTACATGCCAAAGAAATTTGATTCACCTCAAGGGTGAAATTTATATAAGCCGGATGGTTGATGTAAAAGGTGTACTTAAGTCTGCTGTCATAGTTTATTTATTCCTGCCGGGTTGTGTTTCTGTTCCTCAGGACGCAGGCATGTGGAGTGATGCAATGAGAACCTGTAAGGAATATCTCCCCAACAAACTGTCAGTGCTTCAGGAGGAATATGAGAAAGAGACAGCCAAAAAGGGAGTCCGGTGAGATCAAGATCAGAGACCAAATAGGACTGTTTTATTTTTTTTTCAGTGTTTTTTCACCAGACGTTAGATGTTATTTTTGTTTGATATTTAATGGCACACTCTGAGATGTGAAAGAAAATGCATATATTCACTGACAGATTTTATTTTTGTTTGGTTACAACGTATGAAGTAATCTTTAAAAAAAAAAAAAATAACACCTTTATTTTTCCATTCACTTAAAAAATATGTTCATCAACTTAAACAGGCAAAAGACTCCCAGCACAACTCAAGACTCCAACACAAATTTGTTCCTCGTGTCACATATTGTACCTTGAAGAAGTTTTGTTTGATGATATTGTCACTAATCGAATTCCATAATTATCTAGCCTCTCCTCTCCTTAACCCACCAGTTTAATTTATGCACAAAGTGTAGGGTCTGATGCTTTATTAAAACACAGCTCGTGTTTTATCCCCAAATTGAAACTCCTAACAGGGAATAGCTCATTAGCCAGCAAACCAGCAGCATGGAGCTCTCATCCTCCCATCGCTTCTCCCTCTTTAATGACATGTGGGGGGAAAACATCAAAAGTTACCAATGGAAACGGGCCAGGAAGAGGATTTAAGTGAGAAAACACTGAATTATTCCTACATAGTTTGCAGCTCAGGCTGTAGTTAACTGCAAGGCTTTCCATTTCTGTTAGAGTTTTAGCTGACAACCACTGGATGGTTAATATTTTTTTTTTCCCTCGGAATAAGAATAAGAAGGAATCGTTCTGGAATATATTCAAAAATGGAATTGCAAATCAAAGAAAACGATACCGGTTTTGATGCCATATTAATCATATTTCAAACAACAACACTAAACTGTTTACAGTTTATAGTTTCTAAAATTTCTATTCATTGTCGTATCTAATACAAAATGTCTTTAGGTTTGAGCTGTTTTTTGTGACAGATAGCATTTTCTCCTCCTATCTGTATGAAATACCTAAGAAAAAGCATCTTTGGCTCATGAAATAATTATTTGCTGGATGGTTTCAGCAGAAAATATCCCAAATTTAATTTGTATTTCACTCCCAAGAATGGGGTTTTATGGATTTGAAGAATGTTCTGGTGAGAGTGAGGGCTAAGAGGGGTGAGATGTCAGCCCCTGTATCACTTCAGCACACCTTCATTATTTTTTCCAACCAACTTAACTACCCTGTGGCTCCTCTACTCGGTATCACTACTTTATTATTTAAGATTTACTGCAAGTGTGAAGGTATCTGTGACAGCCATAGTAAAACCTGCTCCTTTGTGTCTTTGTATTTGTGGGGTACAGTGGTGTGGAGGGCATCCTAGAACAGGCCAGAGAATGGGAGCAGTCCGGTGAATACTCTCGAGCTGTGGAGTGCTACCTGAAGGTGAAAGATGACTCCAACACAGCGCAGATGGAGAAATGTTGGATGAAGGTACGAAATAACCTCATGTCTGTTAATCTTTGCTTCAATGTGAATTATTTGATTTATTCTGCATTATGCTGTAATTAAAAACCAATATGAGTGTCACGTTCAGACAAAATCAAACTACAAACTGCATTTCCAGGAGTGTTTCAGACTTATTTTTGCAATCCACAAATGGCCTCTTAAGGGGCTTAAGAAGGCATGTTCAACCTGTTAAGCAGGAACACACCTTCATTTCACTCTTTCATTTCATTCATTCATTTTATATTATTGCTCAATGGTACGCTGATCAGAACTGAGGCACTGGGAGGATTGAGGCAGTGACACAACCTCTCAGAAACTACAGGGACAAAAAAATCACGTTTGACATGCTTTAAAATACCTGATTGTGGAAAAGGAAAAGGGGGCTTTTTATTATTATTATTATTATTATTATTATTATTATT
>JAPTHA010000017.1:13310832-13327715 GCA_029814585.1 Gymnapogon annona | reverse complement strand
TGTGTGTGTGTGTGTGTGTTTACCTTCTGCAAATAAACACAAACCAATTCCAGCGCTTGATACAAAGAAAGTATTTAATCTTTGCGAGGACCGTTTTCCAACAGCACGGTCAACAACTCCCCCCCCCCAAAAAAAGTGGTTTATCGTCAAGTCAAATACATTTCCAAGGGCAAAAGCAACGGACATTTTTTCTCCCAGTGTTGACTGTAGGTGGATTTACAGTTTGCTCGTGATAGGTAGGCTGAGAGGAAAACCCTTCTGTATCAGAGAGCTTCAACCATGTATGCGCTTCAATTCCTCATTTTCAGTGACGGAAAACCTGGCTGAGAAAAACAGTCATGTTGCTGTTTGTAATTACATTTATGTGTCCATAGACAGTAGTGTAGACACAAGGGCCTGTAACGGAAAAAAGACATCAGAGTACTTTAATGAAGAGGTCCAGATTAGGGTCCTATGTTCCACCTTTGTATATTGATATATTTATATTAAAGTAGGTGGATCATTGAAATATGTGAGCATTTCATTACCCTTTATATATATAACACTATTGAAATTTCCCCGAGTAGGAATCTAATACTAATTGGAATGACTAAAAGTCAACATAATCAGATGTAGTTCAACAAATTCCCGTTATACTTTGTAAAAACCAACAAAACAGCACATCTGAACTTGTGTTGAGTTTAATCCATTGATGCACATTTATAGGAATGGTCACAGAATGGCCAGTTTCAGGTCAGCTTCACTAACGTGGCCTCCACTTCACATCAAAGAGGTGATCGAACATAAACACAGCCATCAACGAGGTGTCTGACGCAGATGTGTGTATGCAGGGGTGGGGTAGGAGTGACGGGACTGCCATCGGTCACACGGAAAAGTCAGACTTACAACACAGAAGTACAACAAAACAAAACAAACACTGCAGCGAGAGTGTGTCGATGTGGAATGCCGGTCTTGAAGATGGAGGCGCCAGTGCCTATACGTCATCTGTGCATTTAGAATGCCCCTCAGTAGTGCTAGCACTGAAGTAAGACATGTAAGTAAACGCTAATACACACTTCTCTCCGGGACACATTTTGAGCTGCCTCTCAGATAACGGTTATATTTCACACACAACAACGTGCTGAAAGGCATTGAAATAAATAAAGTGGTCTGTATATCAGATGAACTCGGCGGCGGCATCGTCATGCATACAGAGCTCAGTTACAGCGTGTCATGGTACGCAGGGATGTCGACGCTGATTCACAAACAAAGCGCACGATTGACAAAGGCTGAGCAAAACAAACACAAAAATCACAACATATGTAGCTCATTAGTTTATAGAAATGTTAAAGACACGGGGCTCAAGTTTTTAGTTGAGTGCATGGTGTAAACAGTAAATAAGGCTGATTTTTATGTTCTAGAAAACAAGCAGTAAAAATATTCCTTAGCCTTGCTCCATGGGACTTTTTCCCTGTTAAATGATTTCTTTTAGAACATCTGCTTTGCATTTTAAGAGAAAGGTAGAAAAATTATATGTATATATACATATATATATATATTTGTATATATCTCCTTTGGTTAGAGAAAGAACCACATATCTATACTCTATTCAAGTAAAAGTGATTAGGAAAAAAGCCATCAGATAAATACACATGGAGAACATATGCTTATGTTACTCCTATGAAATAATGTATCTGAGGTTTAGGATGTTACCCTAAGGCAGTATGACCAACATCACAATAAATAATATTTACACATATCACGTTTTCCTTGTGTGCACAGCAGCTGCTATGATCTGCTCTGATTTTTTTTTCTCTAAATTGTTTTCTTCTTTTTCCCCTCCAAATATATGAGCGGGAACTAAGGCTTTCCTTTGTCTTTTGCTCTAGGGTGTTTTAATTTACAATGAACTCCACCTTTTTATTATTATTGCACAAATAAGATACACATTGAATGTGCACACAGGAATAAGACTTGATGTTATACTGCTGTAGTCGCAAACAAACCTAAGACAAACGGAAAGGCTCCGGATGCATTTTGTAACAATGAACGCATACAGTAAGACGGTGAGGATTTGGACCCCTCCCTGGTCACAGACTGGACACAGGCTGAGAAGCTGCATGTGTGTGTGAGCAGGGTCTAAAGTAAGGCTTGGACCTGTGAAGACTTTGGTTCCTGGAATCCAGTGGGGTATAATATACGGGATACTTAAAAGTGGCGTGGAAGGACTGCCTCAGAGTGTATGTGTGTGTATGTGTGTGTGTGTGTAGGGAGGGGGAGTACAGGACTATTCAAATATAAGATACAGTGTATGGGAGGAGGCACAGTGAGTGAGGGGGCTTCGCATGATGTGCGTCTCAGTCCTGTAGTAGGCTTTCTTCTGTCATCCAAGAGGGAAGAGGCTGTTCACGTCTGGAGTACTTGAGCTGCAGCAGGTCGCCCACTTCACTGATGGCATCCAGCGCCTGGCACAGAAAAGACCAGAGAGACGTTACTGTCAATCACCATCAGAATACTGTATTAACCCTGAGGCTAGCAAGAAAACTGTTTTCTTGCAAGTGCTCCATGACAGTTTAAGATAGAAAAGATATAAGAATGTAGGAATAGCGGTATTTGCAAAAAAAAACAAAAAAAACCCAATATTAACAATTTAATGATACGTCACAATATGTGACTAAACATTAAAAAATACTATGTACAATATATATACAATGTATACACAATTTAGCACTATATAGAATGCTAATTTTATCCATAATAAGAACTATATGTACATATATTACATTCATACACACACATATATATGTATATACATATAAACACACACTCAACCACAACAATATAACCAACTCTGTCAAAATCAGGATGGCTGTACCTGACTTTTGGACGCTTCCATTAGGTTTTCAGCAGACAGACATTCAGAGTTGAGTTGGTTTTTTTTTTACTCAGTGAACGATGACTCAGTCGCAACAACACAGATACTGATTTCTTCCGTATACTGATTTTAATGTGCACAGTGAGCACAACGCCCTCTTAGTCATAATCTCTCTACTGTATACTAATATGTGAACGCTGCCTACAGCACAACAACCACTCAAGGAGGCTTCACTGATCACACATCATGGTAATCACCTCGTATCATGATGGAATGAACACCAAGCAGAATTAAAAAGCAAAATGAGTTAATGTAAATGAGCAAAAGTCCAAAAACCTCAACACGAATTATTATTCATCTGACCATGCCTCCTAATGCTGACCACTGAGAACTAGTGAAGTGTGGCAGTATTGGCATTATGGAATGCTCCGAAAATGAAAAATGCAAGACAATGATATGTCCTGATCCCACAGCTTGAGGACAGACTCTATCTGCAGGTGATACAGGAAGTGATGAGTCTTAATCCCACTTGGATCTGGAGGCGCTTGCACATGTCAAAGAGAAGGGAATCTGAAGCACAAGGTGAACAGCGGGCCCTCTGCACTAACCACAACAGAACACAGACTCCTCCACTTCTTTCCACATGAGACTATATCAGCACTGCAACACTGCGGGGCACCTGGAAACAATTTACCTTCCTCCTGGACCTTTTTTTGTCTGATTCCGTGCTTTGAGAAATAGCGAGGGTTGGGTTTTCCAAAGACGGAAAAAGCGGCTCGGTGAAGTGATCTACAAAGGCAGGCTGATGCCCTTTAAATGGGCTATTACAAACGGTGTTGACATGCTCCTCAGTAAGACGAATGGACTGTCTTTGGAGAGACGTAGCAGCTCAAATAAAAGTTTCTGTCTGCGCCATACTGTAACTCTTGTAGACAGCTTTGGCCTTCCCAGCTCTTTGGTAATAAAGGACATATTTGGAGCCTTTAATAATCATGCTCACACATTCAGCACGTGCACATGCGCGCGCACACACACACACACACACAGATGACTTTCAGCAGTCGGGCAGGGCGATGGAGCTCATCAGCTGCTGAGAAATGCAATAAAAGTCATTTACTATCAAACCCTGCCTTGAGCTGGATCCACTGTTGAAGAAGTCAGACCAACTGAGCAAAGGATGCAGGGGTGTCAAACTCACTTGAGTTCAAGGGCCAAATTCAGACAGTTGGTGTGAAGTGGGCGGGGCCAGCACAATAATAACACAATTATCTATCAATAATGTTAACATCAAAACTCACAAAATAAACACAAGTGTAATTTTAACAATATTATACCTCAGTTTTAACTTTATACATGCACATTACAATTTACAGGTCACAGCGGATCTAAAAAATACACAAAACATTCAGTAATAGGCAGAATATTGTTAAAATCACACTTCTCTTTAGAAATTTCAGTTTGTTTATATTGTTCAGGTTATTTATGTCTAAGGTAGATTGCATTGCATTTCCACACAGACAACTTACAAGTTCTGAATATTTATAGGTCATTATATTTTTCCCAGTGGATCATGAAGTATAAGTTTTTGCAAATATCTTAGGTGTAATCTTTGACTTTCACAAATTCATCCGACGGGCCCTGTTTGACATGTATGATACCCCTGCATCAATGTGTCCGAGCAAGTCGCTGTTCATCTTCTTCAACAGGTTTACAAACCAATCAAACTTTTTTGTGCTCTGCTTTCAACATAATCTGTCTTTCACTGTATGAAGAAACACATGCATCTATGGAATACTATTTATTGTTATGTAGGTTTCAGATTTGCAGATGTGACTCACAGTGTCGAGCATTTCCCTGGTATGGGCTGCTGAAACGCAGAAGCGTGCTCGGGACTCAATGATGGGCGTTGCCGGGAAACCGACGACCACCGTCCCAATGTTCCTCCTCAGCATCTCCCGACCAAATGCCCTGCATGGTAAATGGGGACATTAAGACCAAGGGCGACACATTGCAAATCCTGAAGTTGATCCGAACTGTCCCGCTGCCACATCTTAATTCTTTATATCATGTGTGAAACTAAAACCATAAACCACTTTCCTCTCACGCTAAGTCAGAAGGTATTTGGAAACAAGACAACACACATTACAACCAGCATATAAACCCTTTATGTCTTTTCCAAATGTGGCCCTGTATGGTTTTTTTTTCTTCTCCTCCACATCATCGCAATCAATTAATGTTTTCCTCCAATGCAGACCATTCATACCCGATTTTCGCAGGCATGTAAAGCATCATGGGAACCACAGGTGAGTCATCATTGCCATAAATGATGAAGCCCATGTCCCGGAGTTTTCTGCGGAAGTAGGTGGTGTTTTCTGATAGCTGCCTGAGACGATCAGCACCTGGAAGAAACAGAGGTAAACATACTAACTACCAATATATATTCAGTGCTCCTGTATGGACAAACATACATGTAGACAAATACACATGTGTACAAACATACATGTGCACAAATATACATATAGATAAATACTCATGTGTAAAAACATACATGTACAATATCATGTTTTCCAGCTGATGTTCATTCTTGCAAAAAAAAAATCCCACAACAGTGTGCTAATCCTTACACATTAAGAAATCGCTTCAAAATACACTACTAGAACAAATGAAACAGTTCCAGCGATTGGTACACACATTTTTGACTAGGAGTCAAGCATCTCCGATACATGTTACTTGAGCAAAACAGAGGCAAAAATAAATCGGCTTTGGTAAAAACCAGTTTAACCTCAAAGGGTTCCATACTGATCCAAAAATATCACCTACGTCTCTGCAAAGCTGGATAGACTCAGTAGCGTGGAGTCTTCTATGCCATGCTGCTACTAATTGTCAGACTCTTCTTTTTTTTTTTTTAATGTAGCATGGTGAAACAGAAAACTCCCAGTGTGTGCAGTTGTGAATGCACATTTCCTGAATACTTGTATTGTATTTGATCATCATACTAGTAAATGCTGTGAAGTTTTACTCCACTAGACAGAACTCATTGTCACCAAGGTTGTTTTATTTTTCCCCTGCAAGGAATAACGTCTAATGTATACTTTAAACCAGGGTGTTTCCATCCATTATAACACCTTAGTCTAATTCATTTCCCAAATTCATGAGAAGGTTTTTCCAGATCCAGTGATTACAGTTGGTCCCAAGTCCATACTTTTTGGATGCTTTTCCAAATTTCTGCATGCATACGATAATAAAAATTGTCCAAAATGATGCTAAATTACATGTTTTTCTTGAAAATATTTCTTCTTGTGGAGGGACTTACGGGCTCCACAACCATGCACCGTGGAAGTTCAAGGCTTCCGCAAACTTGAGGAAAATGCTACAACCAAAATAGCAACTGAGCTCTCCGAAAACCAAGGGAAAACACTGACAACCCTTTAAATTGCACTGTTTCTGACTGACATTTTCCACATTTAGTCAGATTGCGGTGCTTATTGAGAAGCAAACACTCCAACAAGTGTACATGTCACTAATAGCACAAGTGACAGCAGTTCATCTCAAGGGTCCAAGTCGGCCATGACGACGTGGATGTTAGAGTTGAACCATCACTTACTGCATTAATCACCTGTACTTTTCCTGCTGTTTCATGTTGGAATGTGTTGAACTGAATGAGGCTTTTCCTTCTATTTTACTGAAGGCAACCTGTGCAGAGTCCGAGTCAATTGGAATAAGTGAAAACACCTGCATGTGTGTATGTGTGTGTATGTGCGTGCGTGCTTTAAGGTATAACAAAATTTCTTTCATATTATTCTTACTTGTGAACCTCGTAAAACCATTATCCCTGTTGTTCACAGACTGAGTGAAGGAAACACTGTGTACTTGTGGCCGTGTGGTGGTTTTTTTTTTCGGCATGCCTTTAAATCGCGGAGCATGAATGTCTTCTGACAGCCCAAAACCAAATTAGTCTATTAAAAACTGTTCCAAGGTCACTGTTAATGAGAAAGACTTTCCTAAGTGAGTCTCACTTTCTTCTTTTTTTTTTTTTTTTAAGCCCTTCTGAGGAAACATCTTTTCGGATGGAAGGCGAGTTAACTGGACAAGTGTGAGACTCTCCACTAAATATCACTTTTAATTTCCCTCCCATGTCTTTGTAATGGAAAACGGCAGCAGTTTATGGCAAGAGCACGACACAGAGGCACAAGTTCCTTAACAGACTCCGAACAACCACTTACAATTATAACCTTTATGATGATCCCGCCACAGCTGTTAAAGTAGTTCTGCTGCGTTAATATGTTCAGAAATGGAAAAGATACCCGGTGTAAAAAAAAAAAAAGGATATTGTGTTGCTAAACTGTAAGTTTTATTAATCACATTCCTGCCCGTGATGATGTCTGACCAGTGAGGAGGTCCTCTGAAGGCAGACAGGATTCTTCCAGTTTGTTTATAAGGTCAAGATGCTGAAACTGAACAGGCATCAATCCTCACGTGTCGGTCTGATGCGAGCTGCATGTTGAGCCGCTTGAATCCTCAGGCCAAACCTCCAGAGATAGCATCTAAACCAAACAAATAGCCATATGGCACGAAGAGCCAACAGCAATACACATCTGCCCAGTTGTGCTGGAGAACAGCAGAAACACCGCAGCTTCAAAGTGCCCGACACAACAAAGTCCGACAATATATTTATCCAGGATTCTTTTTTTTTTCCTTTTAAAAGCTGTGTAATCTGAATCTATTCTCTGCACTGAGTGATCAGTTGGCAATAAAAAGGAACATATAATGTTCTGGCGGTTTGCTTTTCATAGGCGTTAGTGTTGTTTTCATATTGGAGAGGACAGCCTGGCGCTTTTATGTGCCTTCCATACGTTTGATTGATGTGCGTTTCAAACAATAAGGATCCCTTTTGATGGAGGCCTGTGCCGGGAACCCCGTGAATGCGGTGGCAAACCGTTCGCAGGCAACTCGAGTGTCAGGCCGACTTTATGTCAGCGTCTACGTCTTCAAAGGCCTGAATTTCAAACAGTGACGGGGCTGCAACCAATCAGACTGTCATTGTTAGTCTCCTACGAGGAACACTTGTCAGACTTGGGATATGTTGCAAGGTCAGCCAGTCTGGCCTTGTCGTCTTCAAGAAAACGGTGAGGAGACATAGTTGATGACATTGAGGAAAGGCCCAAATATGAAGGCTGCTCCCTACTACTGAACCAGGCTCAGATGTTTATTCCTGCTCGACATGACCGAGGGGGCATGTAATCTGATCTCACATCAGTGTTTAAGGGAGACTGCATCAATCAAGACTCATAAAGACTTAAGGGGGTGGTGGGTTGTTGGTCGTCTTACAAGAAAAACAACTGCCTGTGACCTGTTTGTGTGTGTGGAGGATGAGTCCGGCAGACTTTGATGTGGACATATGCCCTGGTCTTCAGAACCATGCTGCTTTGTACCCAGCGTGAAGCCGAAGAAGCACAGACGCAACCAAACACACATGTGAAAACCGTAAGAGTGTGCTGGTGTCAACTTACTACCAAAAATACACAACTTAGACTCTTTACAGGTACAACTTTTCAGACATTTTTGAGATCACTTGCACCAAGTAGAAAAAAATATTCACTTTCTTATTCAAGCCGTGCACAGAAATATACCAGATATGGTCCCATAGAGAGGTGAGTTATTATACAAGATCTGTTTTAACATTAGAAATTAGCTTATATTCAATGAAGTTTGACTTACATTGGCAATTCAAAACCTCCACATTATTTCATGAACATTCTATATTATAATTACAGTGAAAACATTTAAGACTTTCTAAGGCTGTGCACTCTAGATTTGATACATATAGGATGCTGTACAGTAGAGAATGCTTGAATTACTCAATGACCTTTCATTTCTTTGCTGTTGTTAAAGCAGATGAAGGGCTTATGCACCATATCAGAAACATATCTAAGTTTGTGACATTGCTAAGGGTTTTGATAAGGTTACTGAACACCCTAAGACATTGGCCAATAATTACCAGTTTTCTGCTGATAGTGCGCTTTATCACAAGAAAGGGGAATAAAAAACTGCCAAAGTAAACAAATATACTTTACATAAAAGGAGACAAAGTGCAAATGGTGGCAGCATTATGAGCTTAAAAGATAAAAAACCTGCCAGCCCTTTCTCAGCTACACGCCGTCATACAATGAAATTCATCAAAGGGTTCTACTGCCATCTTGTGGCCACATTGTGGAACAACAAGTACAAAACATGTCATCGGACCAACAAAACACTCCTGTATGTGGTAATCACAGAATTACCTGCAGTATAAATAACTGAAATCTACAAAAACTTAATTTTGTTATTATATGGAACATACCAAGTTTGGTCCCATCCTCCCCCATTATGATCTTCATAGAAGTGATTATCTGCTGGGCCACAGGTGGGGACATGGAAGTGGCATACAGCGCGCTGTGAGAGTGACTCCGCAGGTAGTCGATTAGTTCCTGGAAGTGACATGACGTGGACATTGCATTAATGGTTTTTACGCAATGAATATTGCATTTTGCTCCAAGTCTGTCAACTGCACAGCCAAGTTTGAGTCGTAAGAAATTTTAAATAGGAAAAAAAAACAATTGTATAATTCAATCCTTGAAATGTTGGCTTACAATCTGTTCTAATTTAAGAGGAAATAAAAGCCATCACATTACCTGTTACCTCCACCTGTGGATATGATGCCACTATTTATCTTCAGTTGTAAAAAAGTGAGAAATATATATCAGTAGTCTTACACCCCAATTGTCTCAGTTATCCTTTTTGATGAATTGTCATATTTATATAACTTTATTCTTGTAACATTACTTATAGATTTTTACTTAATTGGTTATGACCTCAAATAATGACTTAGGTATAATTAAGTTATGTGGATAATTATGTAGTATTTCACTTTACAACGGCAGGCTTACATGTTAAAAATAATGCTATAAATGTAAATAATACTCTAAATGGAAGGATAAATAAAACGTTCATTTAACAGGTCACACTTTCTAGTGGGTCTCCGAGAAAAACTGTCTGAAACACAGACATATGAAGAGATACACCTGTGCTCTTGACTGCAGTTTAAGAGTGAATCGAAACTGGACAAAAACAGGAAGTGAAATTTGACACAATGGTAAAGAATGAAACTGAATGATGCACAGTGTGACAAGTTGTGAAACTGTTCAGGTTCCAGAGCAGAGTGACCAAGAGTCTCAGTCACCACAGCACTGTAATCTCTCCACACAGAAAGCCTCACTTGTTGCTCTCTGACCTCAGGGTGTTAACTGGTGAGAGCACACCAACCTTTTTGCCTCCAATGTATCCTCCAGCAGCGCCAAAGCTTTTAGTAAAGGTGCCCATCATGATGTCTACATCTTTGGGATCCAGACCGAAGTAATCCACTACTCCTCTACCGTTGGGTCCCAGGGCTCCGATACTGTGCGCCTCGTCCAGGTACAGGTAGGCCTTGTAGCGCTTCTTTAGAGCAATGACCTCAGGCAGACGCACAATGGATCCTTCCATACTGAAGACAACATGATGCAAGAGGAAATGTAAAGAACAAAACACGTACTTCTGTCACACTGTGGATACAGAGTGATTTAGCTGACACGGGTGTGTTTGTATGCAGATGGTTTTTATTTTAGCAGTCCAAGCAACAGCTGTTCAAGTCCCGGTGGAAATTAAACTCCATCAGCACTGAATTAATAAAGTGCATTGACTGTGTCGGACAGCTGCACCCAAAACAATATTGATCAGCGCGATTGATTATCTTTGTAATAAGTCCACCCTGAAGAATGAGGAATACATTATTTTTCGGCAAAGAGGCAGCGCGCTTCTTCTCCAAACTGCCATTATTCTCTACGGATCACAGCTACGAAAATGTGCGAATTACTGAGTGTGAAATTGATATTCACTATCTGGACACACACAAGCGCCTTTCTTTGTGCTGTGTTTTTATCCAAAGTCAGCGGGTGGGTGTAGCGCCAAGTAAAATCGATGTGGAGGAATGTTCGTACGCTGATCTTTTAATCTGCTGAAATATTGCTTTGGTAATCTTGTAAAAAAAAAAAGAAAAAGTGCCTCGCTGTTTTACTGCAAATAACGTTGCTGCTACAGTGAAGACGGGTCTGTGTTCATGTCCTTTAGGGCTCGCTGCAGGCTCTGTAAATCAATACGTTCGCACTGAGACGCCATAATATTTCACATCAGTGACAGATGTATCACTGCTGTGCACTGACAACTCCAGCTCAGAAGAGTCAAATGTAACAAAACATCTGTTAGACTTCAGTTGTGATGCTTTGTCTTAAATGTACATCAGCCAGTCCAGCTAATTAAAACTCCGGGAAGTGTGCAGTAAGCGAGTGAGTGTAAGGTGATGTGGCATAAACAATGCAGGACTGACCCTGTGTCCTGCAAACGTTTGATGAGTGTGTGTACCTGTAAATGCCCTCCACCACGATGAGAATCTTCTTCCAGGGTCGATGTGTTCTCGGCTGCCCGTGTACGATTGCATCTCTCAGCAGCTTTTCCAGACTTTGCATATCTACCAAACAGAGAGGTTGGAGGGAAAAATAGACTTCATCTCACATACAATGCAAGCAGAACAAAAAAAACTAAACAACAGAGGCTCTTGAATCATAGGCCTTTGTCATCTGAGGACAGATCATATTCTTCTAAAGCGCATTTTTAATTAATAGCCGAGTATTAATATTTCACGCTCATGGCCATTTGAAGCTTTGAGAACATGTTCTTCGCAGCTCATCTGGCAGCTGACAGTGAGTTTGTACATCACCATCTCTGTTGACTGCTCACACATATTTACTTACGCCCATCCTTAAAAAGTGAACACTCCACACTGACAATTGCGCCATTATAACATGGTGAGTAAACAGGTTCAAGACAAACAGCATTGAGTGAATCAGCTGCATGTGAAATGTTGGGGAAATGGGGGTAAAACTCGTCTGATAGTGTTGTGACATCTGATAATCGTATGTGTGTTCCAGCGTGCCCTGGGTGTGTCTTAATTTACAACACAAATGTGTGCGAAGCAATTATCAGAGGGCACTCACTATTATGTTTGAAGACCCGAATTGTAGAACCAGAAAGACGAGCGCCAAGCACCAGGGACGCATGATTCAGCTCGTCGCTCAGGATGAGGCAACCCTGAAACGAAATAAAAAGATGACGGTGTTCCATATTTGTTATCAAAGAAACATTTCCAACCCAAAAGATACTCATCTTAATCTATCATGACATTCACATTCATAAACTACAGTTTATAGATGTGAAACAAATAGCAAACCATAAATACTGTACATACAATAAACATACATATAAAATGTAAAATATGTGATAGTAAAAATCATATTGCTAAATGTAACATTTCTATCAACCTGCACTGGCAAGATGGGACAGTGTTGATGAGGGGAAAAAAACAGGTCTGTGTTTGTTTACAGAAATACTGTGGAGCTGATGATGATTTAAAGATTTTAACATCAAACTATTGAAAATGACGAAAAAGCACAAAAGCGGAATAACAGATGTGGAGGGTTCACACTGTTCTGTTCAAATGAAGAGATGCAGATTTCCCCAGGAACGTAACATTCTTCTCTGTATCTGCTGTGTGTGTGTTGGATCCAGCAGCGCCTGTTTAAGTTTGGTTTAAAGCTGGGGTAGAAACCTGATGCCGGTGATTTCTGTTTCTACGTCAGCAGAGCCATGATGCGTAATGACCCAGGAAGTCCAACACAATTCAGCACTTAAGGTAAAAGCCTTTCTCAGAAGTTGCACAACTGTAACCGGCCACAATGTCAAAGTTGGGAGTGTGTTTGTGTTGACTAATATCTCATCCCCTCTTTAGATTACGATACTGTCTGAGGAACAGTTGTTGTTTGTGAAGACTGGATGTGGACCAATACTCATGCTAAATCGATCACTTGAACTTTTAATAGTCTGGAGTGTTCCCATGAATGAATGAATGAATGTGTTCCCTCCAAAAATACATTCAATCATTAACTTTGCTGACACTATTTTTCACCCTGTTGAGTCAACACAGCCAAACTGAATATACAAGCCTGTTGCGTAACAGAATCAACGCAAAGATCTGGTAAGAAAGTGACAGGAAGAGTTATGAATTTATGAACTAACATGTCTCTTTGTGACTCATGTGGTTCACTTATTTATGCATTTGTTTTTTGTGTTTTGTCTCCGATCCTGTCATTGTGGGTCGGGAATGCTGTCTTGTAGTGTACAGATTACATTCCTTTATTAGTCCTACTCAAGGAAGTTTCCAAATTGGAATGTATGTATGACTCTAACTGTAATACAGTCTAATGAAAAAAATCAAAATCTAATTTTTTTTTTAAAAGAATTAAGGAACTTTAATGGTCCTTTCTCTCACTCTTAGGTTTTTGTTTCTGGCTGACACTCAAAGGTACGTGTCTGTCACAGCATACATCTGTAATGTCTTTTGAAGACATAAGTGAAGGGAGGGAAAAAAGTGAGCACAACCTTAAATGCTGTTGTGTGTGACTGGTGGTTGGAACAGGGGCTCTGACCAATCAGAGATCAATCGCCACCTGCCTGCGTTGTGAGTGTTTTGAAACCCCGGGCCGGAAAACAGTGTGTTGTGGAACAGTCTGAACTCTGTGAGCTTGGCCGTACATCTGAAACAGCAGCTGGCTTTCTCTCCAAACAGGAAACTGCACTTTTTTTCTTTGCGATTAAAACCATTAAAGGAATTTGCTTCCAGAACTGCAGAATCAACGTGGCCATTGAAAGAGGAAAAAACCAAGAACAAAAAAAAAAGTATTGAAAATAGGCAGCAGGATGTTGATGGGAACAGAAAACAATGGCAGCTTCCATACCTTTCCAGTAAGTGCAGGAATGTTCATAGAGTTGGTTGCGAAGCCCATGCCGAAGGCCATGGATGAGTCAACACCAAGGAACCTGGCAACCAGCTGCTCCAGCTCCTCGTGAATGTCCAGGTTCCCTAAAAACCAGAACATCCCAGTATAACTACGCTTTTCCATGTGCGTACTATGACCTTCACTGGCCTGACACCTGACATGTTTAAGTCTAGTATTTATTAACAGAAATTCTGTTGACAACTGCCAAGAAATGTGTTGATAGAAAATAGAAACTAAGACTTCACGCCCCTTCCAACCAAGATGTGGTTGAAGAAGTCAACAGCTGGGTGAACCTGGAGAAAATAACATACTGGATGAAAAAAAGGAGGACTTTTTATAAGATAAGATAACCATTTATACATGGAAAATTTGCCAGCGCACCAAACTGGTTCAACTCTATACCTGAGCAGGACTTAGGAGGTGGGAGGTCAACACGTCTCTCTGTGATGCATGCGGTTCCCTTATTTATGTGTTTGTTTTTTGTCACTCTACCTGTTTTGTTTTTAGTGTTTTTTTATCTACTGTCTCTGACCCTGCCATTGTGTGTTGGGAATGTTGTTTTGTAGCGTATGAATGTAAACTACAAAATCGACATACAAAGTTTTTTAATGTGAATGTTTGTGATGGAGTTCATTTATTGATCAAATTTAGTCATGTTTCAATGAAATTTGAGCTTTAAAATGTCTCATTAGGATCACTTTAAATCTGAAAACACTAATAGATGTAATTATGTAGATTCAACTCCACAACATTGCTGTCTAATGTACTTAGTTTAGTTTTGTTGTCTCTGACCCTGTCATTGTGGGTCGGGAGTGTTGTCTGGTGGTGTATGAATGTAACTGTAACCTTGGCGATTGAAAAATCAAAATAAAATATTATAAAAATAAAAAAAGAGTCAAGCATTTGTTTTCCCAAGTCTTCATAATAGTGAGGAAAGTTTGCGGTTACTTAAAAAAGTGTTTTCTGCTTTCGCTTGCAAACAATTCAAAGTCTGAATGTGACGTCCTAATCAGCGAGTATCCAGGTCAAACTGAGCCGACAGCAAAATAGGCTCTCAAATGAAAAGGCTTCTACTTCAAAGCTGTCATTTCAAAATTGAGTCTTTCAGTTCTTTAAAACCACTTGAGCCTGTGGTTTCTGCTGTATCCTGGAAGTGCAGCGAACAAAAGAGGGAGCAGTCAGAGGTTTTTATTGAGTCTATTTGATTCACCTTGAAGTGGGAGCTCATTTTCTAAACTGAATTGCACTCTCAGAAGATGACAAACCGTGGAAGCTGGGAAAAAAAAAGACTTCTCTGTGTTCAAAGGTTTTCTTTTTGTTTTTTTTTTAGTCTTACCCATCTCACAGCGAGTGCTGCTGACTCCAGCTCCGTACTTGTGTGTGGCCTTGACTGCGGCATCAGCACAAGCCCCAGTGTTCTCAGCGAAGCCGAGGTAGTTGTACGAGCCCATATTGATGACGTCCTTCACCACTTTGCCCGTGTGCCTGAAAGAAATGGAAAAAGTCAGATGCAGTCATAGAACTGGAACTGTGACTCTAGGTTAATAGAAATAATCATCTTTAACGTGAGTGGCTGTTCGATGGTTGCATGGAGACATCTACACTGTCCTTCAAGCGATACAGTTCTGTGCACATGACCCAATTTAGCTGGCATCCACAATATCAAAATTAGACTGAAGCCTCAAAATGCCTGTAATAATAGGGTTAAAATGTGAAAAATCAGCCATGCACATAAAGACATTAACATAACCCTGCTAACAAGCAGAATATACACGGCTGTATTAATGTTGTGCAAAAATTTAATGCATGCTTTTTTTAAAAAATAGATTACGATTTTTCATTAGACAATATTATAATTACATCCATACACTATGGGACACTGGCAGAGTCAGAGACAGCAGGCAAACACAAAAAAGCAAAACCAAACAAACAAGCAAAAAATAAACCCACATAAATAAGTGAAGAGCATAATGTGTGCCTATATGTAACATGAGGAGTCAGGCAGTCAATGTGGATCACTAAGTCAGTAAATTCTGAGTCACCTTGGAAACAAAGGATGATAAAATGTCACGAAGAGATTTAGTTTCATTCTGCCTCCACTAAATTTATGAGATCACAGATATACACGATCACTGATTTGACGGCTGATGGTCTCTGATGAAATGAAACTTCACACTGCTCTGAGCTGAACTCTTTCACTGTATGAATCTGTAAAGTGATATAAAAAGGTCAACATGAGGCTGAGGACAACAGTATAAATATGAGAAACACAGTGTTCAGGGACATTCCCAAGGACCAATGTAAACCCTATGGAGTCTGAAAGGGTTAGTTTAGGGTTTTTCTGGTTTTCCAACTATAAAAAAGCCCATCTGCGAAAATAACTAACAGGTAAGTGTTTGCTATATTTAAAATATCCTTTACTCTGCATTAAGTACACAGCTATTCGACAGTTCAACAAACAGGCCAGATTACAGAGCTTGACAAATTAGTGTGGATACAAATATTAAAATTAATAACTTAACTAGACTTGCACATGTCTGACACCTGTCACTTTAACGTAACATGCTTCATCCTGAGTCCAAAACTTGAAGACCCACATCCATATCAACCTGGCAAGTGGCAAATACAGATATATATATTTTTCAATTTTTAAATACTAAAAATAAGGATATATTTGGCCATTTTTCAAACCTTTGGGACATACTGAACACACACATTTATGCAAAAACCCAAAGAGTATTTTAGTGTTTTTAAAGGTCAATTAATAGAACATAGCCTTAAATAAGTCATCTGTGGTGATTGTAATTCATTTCAAAATTAATACATTTCTTTAACACTTCTCATACTTCAACGAGTATCAGTAATTAAAAAAACTGTTTAAGAAGGACAGACTTGTGTGCCTTTTCATTTTTTGTCTTTCATGATTTTATACATTCATTCTAAAGTGGGCGCTATGTGTCCTACATGTCATCTTTTTATGTATTTTGAAATTTTTTTCAATGGAACAAATTCAGTCGGACAGAAAAAGTAGGCGTCACATCATTGAGCCAGATAAAAAAAATAATGATGCAAAAATGGGTTTCACCACAGGCCAAGTCATACAAGTCACTTTACGTCAGTTA
>JAPTHA010000017.1:13262543-13274838 GCA_029814585.1 Gymnapogon annona | reverse complement strand
ATAGATAGATAGATAGATAGATAGATAGATAGATAGATAGATAGATAGATAGATAGATAGATAGATAGATAGACTGAACTTTATTTATCCCTCGGGAAGGTTCCTCTGGGAAATTATTTGAATTTTGAATGATTTATTACAGGAAAAAAAACAAACAGACACTTCAACTGCTCTTTCCATATAATATATATGAGGGGATGAAACATTGCTGGGGAAAATGTCAAAGAATAGAATAGAATAAAACTTTATTGTCACTGTTTCAAGAACAATGAAAATCAGTTTAGCAGCCCTGTGTCTTTAGCAGCAAACACTTAAAGTGCAAAAGAAAAAACTACATAAAAACTGTATATAAAAATACAAATGTAAAGATTAGCAACACAACTGATATGATTGCATAAGTATTATAGTTTATTGTATTAGTATATAGTGTTCTGTAGTGTCAGATTCTCCCTATGGAGTCTCCTTCACTTACTACTTAATTAATTGAAAATATGATTTTTTTTTCAAATTTGAAAAAAAAATGTGATGAAAGCCATATACTGCTGTAAGTGTATACCTACCAGTAAAATGTGACAAGACTTTACTGGTACCCTTATCCTATCCTTATATTGTGAACCACAATATAAGGATAGGAAGATTAACAATTCAGCTTTATTTTCATTGTTAAATTATCAGTGCAAATCACATTAGCGCCTCTCCTTCTCTTTAGCAGCAGATTCTGTCACACAAAAATTAAAAACAAGTATTGCTGGAAGAAAACAAGCCAGTTCTATTACACCTGTTGTTCCTGCTTTGGCCTGTAACATCTTCCGTATCCATATCCTTTTATAAACACCTTAAGCATTTCATTACCTTGCCAATATAAAAAAGACAGAATAATGAAAAACATGCAATCTTTAGTGTAACACTAAAGATTAGTGACTGAGACACCCCAAATGTGTGAAAGAGAGGTATCACAGGTCGTTCCTTCCTGCAGCTGTCAGGTGTTATAACAGAAAATGACAAATGACAATGACTCTTTCTTGATCTTGTTGCACAATCTGTCCTTTTCTTTTATATTTATATTTTTTAAATTATTTAACACTTGTTCAAATTTTGGGAGAATCTCTTGTGTGTGTCTTGTGTGTGCAATTTATTATGCTGGTGTCAACTGAAATTTCCCTGAGTGGGACAAATAAATTTGTATTGAATCTAATCTGATCTGATCTAATTTAATCTAATCTAATCTAATCTAATCTAATCTAATCTGATCTAATGTAATCTAATCATGACACATCTGAGGGACTTTAGTCTGAGATGAACATGACGAATGCATCTGTGAAAGAAGAATTTCATGTGGGCTGAAATATTATAAGTGAAGCTCATAGTTCAAAGGTTATTTTGCGAAAGCTATAGTAATGTTTATATAAACCCTTTAGGAAACCATAGGGTGTTATGTGGGTTTACTAGCATTGCTTATTCTTGTGACCGTAGCCTCTTCTTTCCTTTCTCACATTTCTAAAGAAAGTCCATCAGGGCCTCCTGTACACATAAAATTTATTTCTTGGCTGGGCAAACATTTATTCATCCATTTTATTTTTCGCAATGCATATTTACAGTAGAAAGGAGTGGCATATTCAGGAATTAAAGCTGACATCCACTATAAAATAACTGTGAAAACCCATAACAGTTCCAGCTTCTGTTGCCATAGATTCACATATGTTTCACTCGAGACAGCTTAACACAGAGGCAGCACATAAACTTGTGAAATGAGTTTTGCCACGCCATGGAACAGGACACGATAATGTCACCGTAATGACCCCGCTGTTGTGACGAATGTAATGATATTATCGTGACTGGGGCTTTGTTGCCATAACAATCGCCAGTAAAAGCAACATCCCATGCTGTGAATGACTTGATGGTATTTCTCATTCACCTTTTGCTATCTTGTGCTCCGTCTTTCTTTTATTCTCTCTTTCTGTGGTTGTGTCTTTTCTATCTCCACATCCCCTGCCTCCCATCTTTCTCCCTTCGTCTCTCTCCCTGTTACTCAGAGGAGGAGGCAGTCTGTCAGTATCTCAGCAGAGACGCAGTTTATTAATGTGACACAGGGTAAAAGGACACGTCAGGAGAGATCAATCACTGCACTGTGGCACGGGACAAGAAAGCTTTTAATAAACCCAATCATTTGGGTGCTTCTCTTTTTGTCCGTGCCTGGCATTTGGCATTGAGGAGTCCTGTATCATTCTGTCTTCCCCTCCCTGGACTTGCTGTAGGATGACTGATGGTGTGGGCATCATCTCACCACTCAAATGAAATCAACCTCCAGGGAGTTTTGGAAGCCGTGCGTTGTGTTTTTTCCCCACATTCTTCAAACAAAAGCTTTACTGATTGATTGTATTCTAAGTGGCACTGTGTAAACACAATACATCACCTGTAGGATTTCTAAATCAAAGAGAAACGGGAAAGCAAAGACAAATAATCTCTGGGAGGCTGAATATTGCGGCTCAAGGCTGCAACTATTTTTATTTTCTTTCTCATGAAGGTGGTGTCCATTTCCTGCCCGCCTTACGCTCGGCCACAGAGCTTTGATTCGAGTTGACATGGAGGTGGCAGGTCCACCAGATATGTCAGCGCTCCGAGCAATTCAAGTTAGAGGGATGAACGGAAGCAACACGTGCTCTGCTATACCTCGGCGTCATCAGCGTTCCCATCTCTGGGATGAGGCAGAGGTGGATCCAGATGAAAAGGGAAGAGCAACATGATTGACAAGCGCATCCATGTTTTAGAGCGCTCAATTATAAATGTATCATTGTACCACAGGAAGCGCAGTGTATTGCCATTTCTTCCACTGACATGGAGTGGCATGGAAAGCTTGATAGAGAGTGACGCCTGAAGAATTTTTGCTCGGCTCATCTTGCATCCTCTTTCTCACAACATTAAAAGTTTGATTTCTTCAGTAGCAAGAGCAGAACTCAACAAAGGAGTCATAGAGATCTTAATGTATAATATGGTGCCCCCAGACCCGCTGTGATCTGGTTTCCCTTCCCTTTGTAGGTGATTGGTGGGCAGGGCCTTCAGTTAGGACTGTATGGAGTCACTGCATGGGTGACAAACTCATTTTAGTTCAGCGGCCAAATTCAGAATCAGAATCAGAATCGCCTCGTTGTCATTGTATATACATACACAACGAAATATGAGACCAAGTTTAGTGTGAAGTGGGCGGAGCCAGTCAAATAATAACAGAATTACATATCAATATTGTCTACTCCAAACTGTCCTTATATGATGAAAATGTTTACATCTACAAACTGTCCTTTAAAACAATGTGAATAACATTAACAACCCCAAACGTTTGAGAAAAATAAGTAGAATTTTAAAAATATTATACCTCATTTTATAATTTATAGATGTGCATAACAACTTTTTGATTACAGTGGATCTACAAATACAAAACATTTAGTAACGAGTAGAATATTGTTAAAATTAAGCTTACTTGCCTTCAGATATATCAGGCCGTTTATATTTGTTCAGGTTATTTATGTGTGTTGGTGAAATGATACAGGGAATATCGGAAAATTACATGAAAATGTTCATATTTTCAGAGAATTTTATTTCCCAGTCTGTACACAGAAACTCAACAATATTTTTTTCATATAACTTAGGTGTATTTTTTTGCATTTCACAAATGGATCCCACGGGCCAGATTAGAACCTTTGGTGAGCGACATTTGGCCCCCGGCCGGCATGCCTGACACCCCTATATATTAATGGCTTCACTAACATCCACAGCTCATCTTTAAAGTGTAAATTTAACTGAAGTTATTTTTATGAATAAATTAATTACATTACACTTGCGCAAGCCATTATAACAACAAGGAATTACAAGAATAAATGTCCTCTTCTTCTATATTTCTCGTAGCACAATGAAGATAGTTGAAGTCCCCCCCCCGAACCCACCCCCAACAGTATTGTCACAACCTGTAGCTTTTTGAATTTGCAAAATTATCTTCTTAATTGACAAATCTAATTTATAAACGGTACCATCATTCAAAAGGGATAAACAAGTTGTTTGTCTTTCTTCTCCAATGATATTTCAAAGGTCCCATAGGACACAAATGGATCGGGTGCAGTTGCGGCTTTTTATTTCCCTTTTAAACATTAGTGTTATTTGTGCATAATCATTTGATATTTCTGTTGAGTTTTTTTATTGCTACTCCTTTTTTTAATTTAAAATTTTGATAAGATCGTGCTGAAACACTAAATTTTCAATCAGAATCGGTTGTGGCGGGAGTTGCTTTTTTTATTTTCATTATTTTTTTTTACATTGATCGACTTGTTTACTACATAGGGGCAGAAAATATGCTGTATAGAACTTGGCAGCAAGTACACTGATTTTTGCTGAGAAAATGGATGCATAGATTTCACTGCACAGCATCACAATTTGAGACATACTTGAACACAAGCACTTTACACATCTGAAATTGAACCTTTAACTGTTTTTATCCTAGGGCTCAGTTGCAAAGAAGATTAAAAAACAGTCCTGCCAAGACCAAGTTTCTGGAATTAATAATACATTAGCATGTTTCTGTGACTTCGTAATGGCCTGTATGCATGTGTTGAAGTGAAGGATTACAGTTTAGTGCGAACAAGAACAATAGGATCGTTGTACATGTCCCATTGCAAATGCAATATGTAAGGTATGTTACACTGCACTCAATCAGTTCTATTACAGCCACTGCACTAACCGTGTGCTTTTTCACAGCTGATGAACTGAAGTGAGGTGAAGCATCAAATGCGCTAGCTCTATTTTCAGCACCAGGCAGTGTTTTATAAAAGCAAATGCTGTGTTCACACTTTTTAATGAGTAATGAGGAATATAGAAAATGTGAATGAGAACACGCCACTCTTGACTTGACAGCAATTCCCTCAAATGTAGAATGGCTGATACTCCTGGGCTTTAGCACAACAGAGACCTCTGGAAAAAAAAAGAAAAAAAAAAGCTTTTTCTATTTTGGATCCTGAAAATAATCCTCAACCAACCCCTAAGTTTGAGCTGCAGTTCTTAAATACTGTATTTCCTAGAATATATTTCCTGGTGAAAGATCAATTTGGCTGCTTCACAAATGAGGGGTTTGTCTCAAGATGGTGAACAGAAAAGAATGGTCTATCATTAGACAATCAGATGCATGACGAAGGCCTCAAATGCCTCACTAACTCTTACTGGCAACACACAAATCCTGTTGGATCTGTCGAAATATAGGAATCTACAGTTGGAACCTGAAAAATCCATGGTGACTCTCCCCTCCCTGTTCATTTCAGTGCAGCATTTGGTGTCCTGAGTCACTGGAGAAAGCAGATAACATCAACAGACTCACTCTTCTTTCACTTTTAAAATTACAGCGTCAGAGATAGAGGTGCTGAACAACAAGTCCAGAGGGAGCATCTCCGAGAAGATCTCCCTCTTGCAGCCCGTCATGGATCACAAAGGCAGCTGGTGAAGCCCTTTGTAGGTCTAGACCGACAGGGTTATTGATGTCTTTTAGTTTATCACGAGTATCACAAGCATCCATAACACTCACTGTTGTGGGTTGTGAAAATATTGATTAAATGGCACAATTCTGATGTGTCACTTAATCCTTCCAAGACATTTTTCTTGTGCCATCACCGGAGTTTATGATGCTACACCGTAAAAAAACAAAACAAAAAAGGTGAAGTCAGTGATCAGGCCGGAGCTTTGGGAGTCAAAAGAAAACTTTCTCTTCCTCTCTGTAGCTTTTTGTATAGGGGGGATTTGTTCTCAAAGTTGAGCACCTCCTTGCTGGAAGTGATGCATGTCACAATTATTAGTAGGTAAATACTGGGAGGAGAACTAGAAGAAGGAATAAGTGGAGGAAAAAGCGAGAGCCTATTGGCGGCGTATGGGGAATGAATGAAAAATGCAAACGACTTAAAGTGGGTCAGCAGCCCAGCGTACCCACATGCACAGCCATATGCACACATACACACACATTTGCACGCATACATAATGTCCAGGAACACTTATACACACACAAATCTATATACTTGAGAGGACACTTATTAATGCATTAGTTACCACACGTTTTTACAAAGTGAAGTGACGTGGCTGGGTTTATTTGTCATTTGTGCCCCAGTCCTGATGTAAATTTCTCATATAGCTTTTTTTTTACATGTCACTGCAGATTTCACATGGCAATAAGATGGCCTTAGATTACTTTGAAGTCTTTTTGGATTTACTCCTAACCTGTCAAATATGGTTACACAGAGAATATCATTACACACACACGCACACACACACCATCGTTGTTTTGATGAGGGAAAATCACTTTAAATTACATGCATGTGTACTGCAGTGTACTGGCCGGAAGACCTTTCCTAAATTGTGGTATGTGTTGTCTGGTTATCCTGGAGCGGTTGTTGTAATGTTGTGTTCACTGATAACCCAAAAATGTTTTGATTATGTCATTGTTGGGGGTTTTGTCGACTATAATGTCGTTTGATGGGGAAAAACAGACAGGATATATGAATGTTGATCATGAAGGATGAGGAAAAAGGGGCATAAGAGGGTACAAATAGCACCTAGTCTGGGGAATGTGAAGTTTGAGCCCCTTTAACGGCTGACAAATCCCCCTTAACCTTTAAAACTTGACACTAACCCAGTACAGTATTGTTGGACCTGGGGGGCATGCTATATCTCGCCTTCCTGGAAAGGGGTGAGTCACTCCCGCTCAGCATTCCTTTTCACCAGCACAAGACAAAAAAGACAGGGCCAAACAAGGTCAGTCGAGGGCTTTTACACAAGTATATGAGAGCCAAACAAACCGTGGGCTCTACCAATCTCACCATCTGAAAGGAGGATATGTTTAAAAAGAAAAGAACACTTACTTATCAGTCTTTTGTGTTTTAAGATACGGAGTCGGTCTCACTGTGCTCTGTCTACATCAGTCTTATGGACATAATTAGGTAATTGGAATGCACAATTACGTCTGCAGCAGAATGGATGATTCAGTGTTTATGCCTTATGCTGTCATGAATGCTGTATAAAACTCGTTTACAAATCAAAGTTTCTACTCCACGTTGTGAATCATGTCTCAGTGTTCATTTATGTCAAGGGTGTCAAACCCATGTTGGTTCAGTGGCCAAATTACGCCCAATTTGGCCTGACATGTGCCAGACCAGTAAAATAATAATATTATAGTTATATAGAAAAATATATCAACTCTGAACTTTCCTTACATGATGAAAAGGTTTTTATCTTCAAACAGTCCTTTAAAACAATATGAATAACCTGAACAATATTCTACCTCAGTTCATCATTGACACATACATTATAACTTACAGATCACAATGCATCTACAAACATACACAACAGGCAACAGCAGACAGAATATTGTTCAAATTACACTTATTTCTCTTCAGACATTTAAGGCTGTTCATATTTGTTCAGGATGTTTATGTTTTTTGCCAAACGATCATTTTTTTTAGTGTAAATACAGGAAAAATACCTGAAAATATTTACATTTACAAAGAGAAACATTCTGTGAGTTCTCAGTATTTATAGGTTATTTTGATCATATTTTTGCTGGTCCGTATATAGAACCTGAACAAAAAGTTTTATGAAAATCTTTAGAGTAATTTTTGCATTGCTCACTGGCCGGATTGGAACCTTCGGCGGCTGGCTGCATATTTGCCACCCGTGATTGATGTAGTGGAATGACTCAACAGGAATTTCATATGAATTAATGTGATGTACCATAAATATATCTGTTAATAGTAAGTGTAATTATATAATTCTGCTTTTTCATTAAATAAAGGGAGTGATAGAGGCATGTGTTTATTCACTCATCTGCTTGTTATATGATGACTGGACCGTGTCATAGAAGTGACACGCAGGGGTGGATTTAATTTGTATGTTCACCACTAGATGGCAGCACTACTCAAAGATGTGCTGTCATTCTCTGAGGCTCACGCACACGCACACGCATAATTCCCAGCACAGGCACTTTCAAAAGTAACAACAAAGATGCCTGCAGGTGTATCCATGATTCTCAGCCCTATAAGACTGCGTCTGTTTTGCATGAGAAACAGGCAGACATTGGAATGGTGGGATGATGCTGTACCTTTGTAGAAAACTGTGTGTGTGTTTTTGTCTTTTCCCCTATCCTTTTTGTTTATGCAAGTGTGCTTGTGCGCAGTTCTGTGTCAGTGCCAGAGAAAGCATTAGCAGGGAGGGAGCCAGCAGCGACCAGTCAGGGCCTCTTTACATCAGCAGGCAGTGCTGTCTGAGATACTCCAACTTGCACAGTGCACATCCGTTCAGTTTTGGAGGGAGGGATGGATGGAGGGGAGGGAGCTGGCCTCCCATCAGCACCAGCAGTCCCACCATTGGCCTCCCCATTTGGAAGGGAAGTGATTCATTTCCTAATCGGTCACAAATTTGCCTTGTAATTTTTTTAAGAGAGCTTGTTGTCGAGAGGTCGAAACGACAGAGCCAAGCTAATTAAGACGCTCTCAGTACACATCGGCAGCCTTTTTTACGCAATTACTCACCCTGCTGCGTGTGTTCAAATAAACAAGTACACCCAGTTACTCTCAGATAAAGCCCATTTCATGCTGTGCTCATGCTTTTTTTTTTTTTTCCGCTCATGGCGCTGGTGCTCGACACTGGTCTGACCTTGAGAAGGGGAAGGGGAGATACAGGCAGTGCCAGTAGCAGCAGCAGCAGCAGCAGCGGCAGCACACAGGGCTAATCTCCAGAACATGTCGCTCGATGAAGGGTGCTGATAGCGAGCAGCAGTGTCTCCAGCAGTGGAGATATGTATCGCTCCAAATTTGAGACAGAGCCCTCGAAGTGAAGCAAAGGATTTGAAAAAGCAACTTTAAGCATCTTGCGGTTCGGCCTCATTTTCTGCTCCGTTTGATGTTGTGTGAAGGTAACGCAGTTCAGCTCAAGAAGGAGAGGCGTGAGGTGATACTGTACGAGGAGGTCAAAGGGCACGAAGAGAATCTATACCTGTTGAAAATCACTCAAAACATTGTGGTAATAACATCAAGTGTTTTTGAGTTCAGAAATGGTTTACAAACTTGAATTCCACAGGTCAAATCTGATTCATGTGACTTAACCTACACAAAGGTTTTATCGGTGAATATGATTTCATACATAGCCACAGCATCCACTTACTTTGGTATCTACTCCCATACTCTGGATCATTTTGTTTGGGGTCACTGGAATAATGTGCATTTTCAGCATTAAAAAATGCACCAAGAAGCAGGAAAAGGAAAGAGAGGTAAGAAAGAAGAACCTTTTAAATCGGCTTAAATTCATTACTTTGGTCTCATAAACTCATATGATTTAGTAACATACACAAAAAAATAGGTTCAATTTATCAAATAAATTGATCAGCAGCAAAAATAATTGTCATTTTTTTTCATTTAATGCACTAATATGCTTTGTATTTCACAAGGCCTGTTGGGAATTATACCACGGTTGTTTGTTAATGAGCCCCACCTTTGGAAACACTATAATAATAAACACCATAAATTACAGCAAGCAAAGCATTTTTAATTTAAAGTTGTAGGAACCAAAATAAGGGAGAAGACAGAATTTGCACATATGCACACATGTTTTCTGCAGCCCTCTCTTCTCCAAATAATGAACATAAATAGAGATTACCCAGTGTAATTTCATATAGAAACGTGACAGAATTCCTTCTTTCAACCTGGCTGTGTCCTAATTTGCAGGGGTTTTGTCAGGGGGTGGGGTTATGTGAAACTCTGTGGAATATCCATGGGGTCACATATCCACAGGACCCAGAAGTCTGTCTACTAGTGAATTTAACTAAACTCAAACTGTCAAAGTATGTGAAGAAACTGACAGAAAATCTGTTGACAACCGCTAAGAAATGTATTGATAGAAAATAGAAATTAGGCCCCGCCCCCCAGAAGACAGAATTAAGATGTGTATCGAAGAAGTCAACAGTTGTGTGAACCTGGAGAAAATAAACTACTGGATGAAAAAAAGAACAAGATATGGAACCATTTCTAAACTACACAGAAAATTTACCAGCACACCACATTTGTTCAGCTCTATATACCCGAGCAGGGCTTGTAGAACTTAGGAGGTCAGAGGTCAACCTATGTTTCATATGTCTCATGCAGTTCACTTATTTATGTGATTATTTTGTTTTGTTCTTTTTGGGGTTTTTTTGTGTTTTGTCTGTTGTCTCTGATCTTGCCATTGTGGGTCGGGAATGTCATCTTGTAGTGTATGAATGTAACTGTAATATTGTCTCATGAAAACATAAAAGAAAGAAGTGAACAAATATGAATGGAATAGAACAAATATTTTAAAGAACAGTAAAACAACGTCACGTTGTGTTCATGATATATCTAAATTTCAAAACGGATCAGATTCATTCCAAACACACACCACCAGTGCAGAGACCTCCAGAGTGTTAAAGAGGTTGTAACACAACTGCTGTCTGTATTCATCTCGGTTGTGAGGTCAGGCTGCAGGTCCTGCTGCTCTCTGCACACTTTGTCCTGTCCTCTGTACTCCATCTGGACCTGCAGATAATCGCCCACAGCCGATGCTTCACAGACGTACAGTGTTTTGCTTCAACCCTCAGCCTCTGTCTCCTTTAATAGGATGCATACGTGTGTGCCAGTGTCCCTAAGGTGTCGTACAGAACCAGGTTATACACAACACAAGCACACGTCATATTTGCGCTGACTCACTTTTTACAGTGGGAAACAAATTCAAAACTAAATTCTTCAATCTCTTAAAAGGTACCAATTAATGTCTCCTGTATGATGCATCCAGAGGGTCTTTGGCGTGTCCTTCGTCCTTCAAGGATTCAAGGAATTTTACTGTTATTCACTTCCAATACAGAAAGAACGATACTGGATACAGGGGACCCGAATTAGCCATGCAATAAATAACTAAGTAATAATGAATATGTTAAAATCTCTTGAAATAAACTTTCTTCCGGCTTTTCCCTTCCAGGGTCGCCACAGCGAATCCAATTCACATATTTGATTTGGCAGGAGTTTTTATGTCGGGTGCCCTTCCTGACACAACCCTTGTATTTATCCGGGTTTGGGGACTGGCACAATGAGACACACACACACCCTTATGGCTACAGTAGGCAGCAGCAGGAAGGGTCTTGCCCAAGGACCCACACTGGACACACATCCCAGGAATCAAACCCAGGTCCCCTATACACCAGCCTGATGCCTTATCAACTGAGCTATCCAGCCGCACGTTAAAATATGGCAAATAATACAATAGTTAACAGATAACGTAAATGATGATTTCTTTCAGCTTTTTTCCTTCCGGGGTTGCCACAACGAATCCAACATACATATTCGATTTGGCAGGAGTTTTGTTTTACATCAGATGCCCTTCCTGACACAAACCACTGGACCAGGGGTCTTCAATCCTGGTCCTGGAGGACCGGTGTTCCTGCACGTTTTAGATGTTTCCCTCTTCCTTCACACCTGGTCCAATTACTCATCGGCTCATCACCAAAGTCTGCAGAAGCCTGATGATGATGTAATGACACCCAGATGTGATGGAAGAGGGAAACATCAAAAACGTGCAGGACATCCGCCCTCCAGGACCAGGTTTGAAGACCCCTGCACTGGACGCTCACCCCAGCAATCAAACCCAGGTCCCCTATGCACCAGCCTGGTGCCTTACCAACTGAGCTAACCAGCTGGGAATTAACAGATAAAGTAAATATACGTCTAAAATTCTGCTTACAATGTAAAATAAAACCACTAATTAGGGCCCTGACCTAACTGCAGTACTGTACAGACCAACAGAGCAAAGTGCAAAGTGTGAAGTGACTGGTGTCAGAGTCAGTGAGTGGCTCTGCAGTAGTGCACTAAGGTAAGTGTAGGTCCTGGTGTGTCCTCCCCTAGTGTGAGGGCTTACAGAGCACTGAGTTCAACAGCTGCACAGCTGTTGGGAAGAAGTTGTTTTTGAGTCTCTGTCCTTCTACAAGTGCTCACAGACGAATTCATCATCGCGTGGCATTTGTTGAAATGAACCAAAACCCGTGCAGCTTCCTTTCCGAGGCCGCCTCCTTTTTTTTGTTGTTATCCATTTAGATTCAGCGTTCCCTCCTGCACGACCTCACATTTCATCTGAAATATTGAGGACGTCCTGAGAGGGCACCTCACGTCTGGTTTGGACAAAGTGTGTCAGTGAACATGGTTCACACCCACACACACACACACACACACACACACACACACACACACACACACACACACACACACACACACACACA